>JANHGC010001865.1:44395-60527 GCA_027560395.1 Boaedon fuliginosus
GGGACCGCGCGCCCGCCTCCTCCGCGCCGCCTCCCCAGCCAGTAGCGAGCCGCCTCCAGACGCCCCTCGGTCCGCCCGCCCGCCCGGGAGGAGAGGCAGCCGGCGGGCGGAGGGCTCGGACCGGGGCTCGCCTTCCCCGCCGCCCTCGCTCGCTCGCTCGGCTGAACGGCGGAACCGTCGCCCGGGCCCGGAGAGAGCCCAGCTGCGGTCCGCAGGAAAGCGAAGACGGGGAAAGGAGAAACGGGCGAGGGTTCCCTGACCATGTGCAGAGGGCCTCGGGGTTTTGCAAAGCGGCCGGGGAGCAGCTGGCAGGGCAGTCCAAGCCAGCTCTTGGGCACCTGGGAGGGGGAAGTTTGCATCGCAAGGCTTCCCTCCCCCTCTGGGCAGCTGCGAGCGGGTCCCCCCTCCCCCCCATGGGGGCAGGACTAGAGCATCTCGGAGGAGTCCTGGACCCTGGGGGAAGGGGGGAGGGGCCTGGCTGCTCGCTCAGGGAACCAGGGGGGAGGGGAGGCTTGGCGCTGGGTACCAGGGCAGAGTCTCTTCATCCCCCATCAACTACCCTTGGAGAGTGGGGCCCCTGGCTTGCACCCCTCCAAGCCCCTCGTCTCCGGGCATCGTCTCTGGGCATGGGGCCCAGCCAAGGCTGCTGCCCGGGATCCAGAAGAAGCCTGGCGGGCTTTCCTGGCGGGTGGGAGCCCAGTGCCAGGAGAGGCAAGCCGCGCGCAGCTCTGGCATCCTCGCGCAGCCTTGGTGATGGGCCAGCTGGGCTCCAGACAAGTTCTGCTACTGCCTTTCTCAGAATGAAGCCTGCCTTTTTTCTTTTTCTTTTTTTTGGTAGTTAAAATACCCAAACACCTCACTTTCACGAGCAGGAGGACTGCCCGGCTGGGTTTTATTTACGGAGTGAAGCTCAGCCGTGGATCAAAGGGGATAAAAGTCAAAAGCAGAATAACAAAAAGAACAGAGTTGGAAGGGACTCTGGAGGCCCTCTAGTCCAGCCTCAGCCAACGTCTTGGTCCCCCTCTGACTTGGGCTTAGCGGGTGAACGACCTGGCCGGGGTGTTTGGGGAGTCATGGTTTCAGCCACTTCTGCAAACCAATTCAGATTTGTTTAACAAACAACCACGAAGCCAGCTAGCTTAACACTGTGCAGCCTGAGACGGTCCCAGCAAAAGGAGCAGATCAAGAGCAGAACTGTCTACTGTGTTAGTACCATTAGGATTGGCAACCAGATCCACCAGCTCTCCTCGGCCGGAGTCTGCAAAACCTTGCTCCAAATCCTCTTTAACCCAGAACGGAATCACAAAATTTAAAGCGTTCCTTGCCGCACGCCAAAGGACCCCTTCATCAGCTGAACGGATTCCTTCTTGTGCCCAGGATCTGCGTTTCAACTTAGGAGGCCAATGTTTGGGGGGTGTTTTTTTAGCAACATGCATGGAAAGGCGAGATGAAACCCATCTGGGTCTCCTGGGGTGACCAGATTCCTCTACAAACGTTGGTTCTTTGAGGAATTCCATAAAGGTTGAAAATTGGTTGCCGGGAAGTCTTGGAAATCCAGTAGAATTTCGGTCAAGGCCGTAGACAGGATAGAAGAGTCCTCCCAGGTGAGACCTCTTGCTGGCAAGAGGGTCACGTCCAGAGACAAAGGCTTGAAGAGCTGTACACCTGGGGTCATTTCAAGACTTAACGTGTGTGAACGACGTTTGCAATGAAATGGGTTTCGCTCGCATGAAACGTGTTGTGAGCCTCGGAATCGGCCTGGCGTTGCTGAGCTGTGGCGTCATCGGGACGGGCAACTGAGCCTCGGCCGCCTCGTGCAAAAATGGTCTTGTATAGTCTGGGGAGCCTCCGTTGCTGGGCCACTCCAGAGCTGCTCCTAATCCTCCCGTGGATTAACCCCGCCTGGCCTTGATCAAGCTTTGTGGAACAGCAGAGAAGAGGCTGGGGAGGCAGGAAGCTGCTCCGACTGTGGGAAGAGGCCTTGACGAAGACGGCAAAGGCACGCCGAGGAGGACAGGAGAAGCCAACCCCAGATGCCTTCCGTTCTTTGGTGGAACCATCAATCCAGGGTAGCCGGTATGGTACAAAAGTGGGGCTGGTCCTTTGTGATCTCCAAACCTCCTGATGCCATCAGACATTACTGGAATCCTGGCCGGCATGATAACAGCATGGCTTCTGATGATGTTCCCTAGTTTGGGTCATGAAACATCTGCAGAAAGCCCAAGCAAGCTCAGAGAGCACCAAGGACCCCTCCCGTCAACCCTGAGATACGTTCACCTGGTTGGGTAGGGCTTGTTTCTAAGCAGTCTGTTGAAGAAGCATGCTGGCTGGGGAATTCTGGGAGGTGAAGTCCACAGGTCTTACAGTCACCAAGGTTGGGCGATCTTGCCCTTTATGGTGGCTTCATGAGCAGCCTTTTCTTCCACGTTCAGGGTTTTTTTTAAGCATCAATATATACTGGGAGGACGTGTTCTTTCCCCCTCTTCTCTGTTCACAGAACCGCTTCGAAAGGGCGCCTTCCTTAAAACCAGAGTTGAGGGCCTAAGGCTTAAACTACCCTGCCTGTTACTCCTGACAGCCAAGTCACTTGCAAAAAAGAAAAATAATCAGGAGAAATACTGGAGATGGGTCAATCTCTCCTCCTGGCTTTCCATGGACATTCCGTCTGGGAATCCCCTCGAAGACTGGGCTGCATTCTTTAAGGAGGCTGAGATGAATGGGGCCTTTGACTGAATCCGGAGGATGCCAGCCGAAGAGGGCTGCTCTGTGCCCAAAGTGAACAGGAACCCCCTGGAATCGGGGACAAACTTCCTTTCACAAGTGGGTCCACTTTGGGGGTGGAGAAGACAGTTCCTGGGCTATGGAGTCCTCCCTGCCCGGAAATGAGAGACGGCTCCGCTGGGCTGAGGATCTTGCAAAGGCTGAGACCGACGTGGTTGCACTGCAGAAGACACATCGGCAGCAATTCTAGAAAATGGAAGGTACAGCAAAGCATCCAAAATCAGATAGTGGAGACCACAACCCCCATAATTCCCAGCCAGCCTGCATGTCTGGGCAGTCTAGTTGGAGAAGCTTGAGGAAAGGACTGAACATTGGGTTCTGGTTGGTTTTGAAAGAAGGACATCCGGAACGGCGGTCTGCCTCTTCTGCTGAAGGTCTCTCAAGCAACGTCCTCAAGCATTGGGTTCACTGTTGCCCAACGGTGCCCCCCCCAGAAGATGAACTGGGCATGATCCTCCCCCAGCAATGAGCGGGAGACTGGTTCACACAACATGCTTGACTTGACTGGGTGGGGAGTTAGACACAAAGGTGGTGACAGATGCTCAGATTGTCAAGGTCCACAATGAAGGTCTACATTAATTTCCAAAAATCTAGTCACGTTTTGCCATGTTTCTGGCTGCATACAACGGCCACCTCTGCCATCAAATGCCTCTGTTCTCAAACCAGATGGAAGATTTTGATATAAAAAGTCAAATAAGCAGCCTGATCCCTTCCTAAACACCCCAGATTTGAAGAACAAAACTTACATCCTGAATCTGCCGTCCCTATAATTTGGCCTCTGGGGGATAACTCAGAGTTACTTCTTGGCTGGCCCAGCGCTGCTTCTAGTGGCTTGTTTCCCGCAGAGTCCCTTATAGACTCCTCCACATGCTGTATATCCTACAAGGCATCCATTAAAACAACTGAGTCATTATTTTGCTTTGGGTCGGCATCGTGAACAAGCCATTCTTTCCCAGCCATGCCTCCTGCGTCTTTTTTTTTTTAAATCTGTATAAACCGCCTGCATCCACTCACCCTTTTCTTTCTCCTCTCCTTCTTCTGCTTTCTGTATATATTTCACCCACACTCTGTTACTCCCACCAGCAGGCCATGAATGGTGACAGTGTCCCGGAGTGGATTTTACAGTTGCTCTCAAAATGTTTGCAGTGAAGGAGGTATGTGGAGGAAGAAATAAGGATCCCCTTCAACAAAATAATGCTAATAATAGCAGCTGCCACTCAAGAGTTTGCTCTGGCACAGCCGAGGAGAGCTCCCCATTTCATAGAAAGTTAGAAGCCATTCAAGGGGGCAGAATCTCTGCTCTTTACGTATCAAACACGCTGCCCAAATTAAACAATTATAACTCTGTTGTTTCATGAGATTAAAGAAGTCCCAAATTCATAACTAGCAATGAACAAGCTCCATCCTGGGCCTGATTTTGAAGATCAAAACATCATGGTTGAAACTTTTGGTGGAACCTAATCAAGAGTTGCTTGACAGCGAGACCATTTATATGGGTGGCATATAAATTTGATAAATAATAAGATGCACCCTTTTGCATCCCCTTCCCTTGCCAGATAGTCCCAGGAGATCCCCCTGCAAAGTCTGCCTGCTCTCATTTATTCTACTTAGGATTGATCGCACAAAAGGTGTAACTCAACTAAGAATTTTGGAGTATTCAAAAAATAAACCTCTGAAGGCTGTTTACCAGCAAAAATATAGTTTGGGCTTAACAGTGACCAGCTGAGCCAACTGAATACAACTTGGGAACCTCTCTTGACCCCTCGGTGGTGATACTAAGCGACTATTTTTATACGTTAAGACCTCACCAGCCCCGATATTCTAATACACCGTTTCTCCACCTCCCCATCTTTAAGGTGTGTGGATTTCATATTCATAGCAGAGGGATGGATTTTGGACAATGGAGCTATTGAGAGCTACCACGCTAGTCTGTTTGCTAAGCTGAATCACAGGAGGGGTTCCTGAATCACAGGCGGGGATTTTAAGTCTCGGCCGCTGAGGGGAAAAAAAAAAAGGAGGGGGTGGCGAGATTCCTGGATGAATCTGGATCGGCTACTGTGTGGCAAGATGGACGTTGGCCCAGAGCCACGTCTCTTCTGAGGTTTATGACCGGTGGGTGGACGGGGGAGACGTTTTAAGATGACCAACCAAGGGCTTGAGAACAAGAGCAATTCTGCAGTTGTGTCGGTTTTTCGGTGGAACTTCTAAAAAAAAAAAACACACCACTCCCGAGTGGCTGCGAAAACTCTTTGGCTCAAAGAAGCAATGAAGCAGCATTCTTGGTCCATGACTTAATCTGTCAAACCGATCATTTTCCAGGCAAATCTGTTTGCATTTCACCCACCAGCTCGTTTCATCTGTCAGGGGTAATATTTGCACCGTGGTCATGCAACTGCAGAGAGGGTTGGGACTTTTCCGTCTCTTGCCCATCCTCCAAAGGATAAATACTGTATCTGACTATCTCAAAGGCAAAAAAAAAAAAAAAGGGCCCACAAACCGACCAACCAGAATGCAGGAATAAAACCTTAAGGATGACATCATGCATAGGCCAGCTTGTGGTTTGATACCCAGGACTGGTTCACTGCCCACAGATATGCCCGGAATGTTAGGTTCAAGGCTCCGTCTCTTGGCAATCGAGTTATCAATTGCAGACAGTCCTTGGCATGAGGGCCGAATTGTGTGAAGCTGCTGAAACAACACTTTCCTAATTAGGGCTCAGGGCTCGGTGGGGTGAATCATCCAAATCAAGGCTCCCCAAATGTGGCAACTTTAAGACTTGTGGACTTCAGCTTCCAGAATTCCTCAGCCCACCGTGCAGACTTCCTTCAGCCATGAAGTCCACAAGTCTTAAACTTGCCAAGTTTGGAGGTCCCTGGATCATCGTTGGCTTGATTAGACCGAGACCATTGAGCATTTCTTTAGCAGGGCTTTGGGGACAGAGAGGGCCTCTATCTGGATTCAGAATGACCTCCATGATGAAGATGTGGGGAAGCCATCAAGGGGCACCACAAGGACATCTCTGACCCCACAGGCATCTTTCCATAATAACAAGGCTGCTCCGAACGTAAGGGTTAAAGTCGCATCGCTTTGAAGCTACAGCCATCCGAAAACACACCAGAGAACAAAACAAAACCCTGTAATCTTTTTTTTTTCCTTTGCTCCAAAAATTGCAGCTTTGGGCCCAGAGCACAACTCTACGGGGGGAAAAGACACCGAGCAGATTATAAATAAACTGCAAACTCTCTGCTCCCAGAAATTGGAATTCAGATGGAATAAAACTCTTGACACCCAGCCCCAAGGCACAAAATATGCAGGGCTATCGTTCGTCCTTGGCCATATTTTATTTTTGTAAGGCTGAGACTCCCCTTTATTTATTGTTTCAGATCAAAATTATGTTCAGTTTCACCCACACAAACATGCAAATATCCTCCTCATTTTACTGCCCAAGTAATTTCAGACTGTACTGCTAAAAGAAACACGATTTGGCACTCATTTATATCAGGTTGTCATTGGAAATATTAATATATAGGCTTCAAGTCTTAATTAAATTACTCTGTTCCTGCTTTATTTCATGTACGCATGATTGGGTAACTCCTTAAACGGAAACATGTTTCCCAGATCTTATCAAACAGCTCCTTAATTGTTGGGAGCTATTGTTTGTCTCTAATACTTGGGAGAAACAAGGATCATGTTCACGACCAAGTCTTAAGCCCCTTGACTTTTTCCATCTGTGATGGACTACAACTCCCATAATGTGCGTCCTGGCATGGGAAAAAGGTAAATCTCATTTGAGAAGGGGTTTGATGATCCCCACCTCATAATTTCCAGTGGCCTACCTAGACCCCGAAAATCGGATTTGCATGTAAAGGAAACCAGTCACATTTAAAAATACTCAGGTTCAAAATTCTAAGACCAGTTCCAGGGATGGGTGAACATTAGCCTGGTAACTAGGGGACTGAGAGGTAAGGAGCTGGGTGAGCTCACCCAATGGAGTGAAGCTTAAATTTGCCCCCCATTTATAGAAGCTGTAGAGCAGGGGTGTCCATCCTTGGCAACTTTTTGGGATGTCGACTCCCAGAATCCCCCAATTCTGGAAGTCAAAGTCCAGAAAAGTTGCCAAGGATGGACACCCTTGCTCTACAGCTTCTATAAATTGGGGGGCAAATTCTAGGAGTCGGAATTCTAGGAGTCGAAGTCCACAGGTCTTGAGGTTGCCAAGGTCGGACAAGATTGGACACCCCTGCTTAGAGAATCTGCAGTGCAGTTTTGGTATATCTTTAATAAATTCAGTTATATGCAATAGAACGTAAAACGGGCAGGCCAGGATTCAGCTGTGTAGTCCTTGGTACTCTCTGAGCTTGGAGATGTATTCTTAAGTATTTGGGGTACATTTTTTTTTCTTTTGCACACAATTGCTATACATCTGCTATTCTATATGGCAAGCCATTTCCGCCAATAGCATTTCTGCATTGCTTTCCTTCAGTTATTCCCCCTGTGCAACACATTTCAAATTTTGGCTGTGCCTTTTTTAACGGAAAAAGAGCATAGTGGAATTAGGAGGAGGACAGACAACCAGGGGCTCCTCTTGCCTGCTGGCAAAATTAGGTATTCTGCTTGCATTAAAATGCTCACACACACACGGTTTAAAGTTTTCCTAAGATTTTCCTGCTGGAAGGAAGGCTGCTCCTTGCTTCGCGGTCTCTCCAGTCGAGGCTGCAGATGACTCTCTCTCTAACAGAGGGCAGTGTTGCTCTCTGGGAAGGAACTGATCAGCAATCTCCCATCCAGTGACGGCCTCAAAGTTGAGGCTAAGAAGTTTTGTGAAAAATAAAAGTTTTTGTTTTTAATGAGCCACTTATGACTCCTTAGGAATACTGTACTGAGGGTTTTTTTTTCTCTCCCTCCCCTGAGTTAATTCAAGCCGGCCTAAAGCTGGTGGAAAGAATCTCTTTGAAAGAATTCAGATGCAGCTACTTCCAGGAGTGGAAGCTGGAGAGTGACGGCAGGATTCGGCCCCAAGTCCTGTTTTGGGCTCCTTCGAAACAATAACAAGCCTGGGGAAGTATTTGCCAGGAAAAAGGAGCTGCAGCAGGATTGGAAAAGACCTCACCAATCCTCTGCAAAAGTGTGGCTTTTGCTAGCAAAAAAATGAGCTGCCTAACTCGCTGGTTATCTTTGAAACAAAACAATTTTTTTTGTATTTTCCATGGGAAACTGAAAAGAAAATCAGCATATATGAAAATGCCATGAGTGTTTAAGATGTTTTTAATTCATCAGCATATTGCTATACCAGTTTGACAGCTAGATTCCTCCCTCCCTCCCTCCCTCCCTCCCTCCCTCGCTCCTTCCTTCCTTCCTTCCTTCCTTCCTCCCTTCCTTCCCTTCCTTCCTTCCCCCTCCTTTCCCCCCCTTCTCGTTCTGCCTCTCCTTCCTTCCTAAATGAGAATTAATTCCACATTGTTGCAAAGCCTTCACAATGAGTAACCATTTTGTACGAACTATAAAAAGGAAACAATAAAAATGCAACCCCCAAACATCTGGAGCACCACTTGAACACCAGCAGCATTGATCAAATCCCCATCAGTCAATTGCAAAAGGCAACTTGACTTGGCGTCGCTTACATCCTGCCCCGAGGCCATCAAACAACAACATCTGCCTACCCCTTGGGGAAGGGCTTGATACAGGAATAAAAATGCCAAATCCAATCTAAACATCTGGCTGACTCTGCGGCTCACCATAACAATATAAACAACCTATAAAACTATTGCATCAGTTTAAGGCAGATTCCAAAATTAGCCCCTGAAGTGGGCATTGATTCGCATAACAAACGGAGAACTTTAAACCCAACGTGGAACATTTGTGAATTGTCACTTGACACACACATGTTTGTATTCCAGAGCGCACTATCACCAATGGGAATGTTGGTTCAAAGGGTCCCAAACATTTTTCTTCTTCCTGGAAAACAGATGGCTGCATCTTTGGAAATTCCGTTCGAGGATCTGGGTTCGTCTCCCTGCTCGGTTTTCCTCCCCAAAAGTTCTTTCAAGACTCTCAATAGCCCCGGAGTAACATTCCCCCCGCATCTGACAGCGAATTCCATATTAATTGCAGGCTCTTAAAGCATTCCTTCATCCTCAATAATGTAATCATAACAAAATCTGAAAGCGTTCCCCCGCCACCGGTGAATAAGCATGAATTAATCTGTCAAACTGACTTTGTTTCTCATTTTCCAGTTCATGTCATTCTTGTCCACATCCATTTGCCATCCAGGAGAGAGAGAGAAGAAGTAAAAAATTGATTTCCCCCCCCTCGTGAACAATTGTACACTTTTTTGTCTACTGCGCCCATAATACACATTTTTATAGTTTAGATAGATAGATAGATAGATAGATAGATAGATAGATAGATAGATGTAGATATAGATAGATATATACACCAAGACTTACATAGATATAGTTATATATATATAAAATTCCTAGATGCATTTGGAGAAGGTGTTAATTTTTCTTCCTAAGCTCCCCCTCCCCCTGTGCATTCTGTCAGAGATAGGTATCTTTAGCATCCTCTAATTAGTGTCATCATTTCATCCTCTCTGTTTTGCCTCGTGCCCGAGCCTGGCCTGCCCCCACTTCCAAATCCACCCCAGGCCCCTCCCCAGATATTTCAAGCCTGCACCCGAGCCAGAGTTGTTCGTGCCACAACAATGGAGGCTTGCCAAAATCCTTCAGAAGCATCCCTTTGGCTGCCAAGGTCCCTGGATGGGGTTCCGTGCCAAGATGCCTGGCAGGGAGCCAGCTTTCCTTAGGGTTTCAGTGTCACTGATTAAAAACAAAAAGCAGAAACAGAAGCTGGTGGGCATCACTGGTAGGTGAATTGTAGGGAGGGGGTTTGCTGGCATCTGGGAGAAGCAGCTGGTCCTGAAATGGAGCAGCGGGGATGCGGTTGGGACTGCGGGGGCATCCAGCCAATGCCCACCCTGACCTGACCCACGCGTTGCATTTCAAGTGGCAAAACCTCACAATGGCTGGTTTTGCCTGAGAGAGAGAGGCAGTGGTGCAGAATTCCTGTTGCAGACGACCGCAAGGATTGAGCAGCCTAGAGAATGGGGCGCGGGGAAGGTCTATGGAGCCCCTCAATCCCCCAGGGCATGGTTTATTCCAAAGGTACTTCCCCCCCTCAAAAGGCAACTGAACCTTCCTGTGTATTTTTTTTTCTTTGAAAATGTTTTGCTTCTCATCCAAGAAACTTTCGGTTCTAAAGAAGCTTCTTGGATGAGAAGCAAGACGTTTTCAAAGAAAAACAGTCAAAGTCCAGGGAAAGTACCTTTTGGGTGCTTAGGGAAGAAAAATGGTGTTGTTTTGACCATTAAGTTGTGTCCATGCTCTTGCCTAAAGGAAAGGAAGACACCGTACTAACTAATCTCGAGTTTCTTGCCGCTGCGTGCTACATCGGAAGGTGGGATGTTAAAAGTCCCTCGGTCTGAATCCAGAGAGGACTTCGATTGTTTTCGATCAGATCCTTCTTGCCCCCAACTGCACAAGGTGGACCTGAAAGCTGGTGTAAATTGTTCACACTAACAAGTGGGCAAATGCTGTTTTGTGTTTGAAGCAGGCACCCCCTTAGCAGAAAGTAGGACAAGGCATTTTAGTTATTCTTTAAGGCTCAATCTTTCCTAACCTACAGCCGTCCAGATGTTCTGGACTCTGGTCTCCACACATCTGCAAAACATCAGATCGGGGGACACATTGGAACATTCCTTGCAATATAGTTGTGGACTACACAATTTCTTTGATCTTTTTAAATAAACTGTTGCTTTTAATACTGTCTGCTCACCAAGAAAGAGATAATATTTAACCGCGGAACAATGAGATGCTAAAATCTTTTTAGTAAGCTGCTTACCATCAAAGTCTGTGTAAGATCAGGATTAAATAAATGCTGGATGCCGTCCTCCAGTTGCTAAAGGAAAATAACAATGTATTTATGCAAGTGAGCGTTAGATGTTTTAGCATTGCTTTGCATGGCTGGCCAAGTCATTGTGTATTACATGGTGTGCCTAACTAGGTCTACTTAGAATCTAAGATGCCAAGGTTTTTTTATTTTGGAAAGAACAAAATATTATTTTACTTCCACTATCCCCAATTCCTTTCTATTAATACATATAACGAAATCATTGCAGTTGACCAAGAAGTAAATCTCTATCAGTTTAAAGGAAGAGCATTTGGAGATACCAATTATTAAATTTCTTGCATTAAAGGCCAGATGAATCCAATGAGGCTTGTGCCAGACAGTTTCAAAATTGCATTGCCATTCCATTATTAGTATACTTTAAGAATGCATATCACTATTCCCTTTTATTTTAATCACTCAAACAATAATCAAGCAGCAAAATCTCCATGACTGTTTAAACAGTGGATAGAAATAGGTTTGCAGAAACACAACACTTAGAATATCTGGAAATCTACATAGGTCAACCAGAAGGAAGATCTACTGAAATAAAGTGGTACGGTAATTCCAGGTAAGGGTGTGCAGGATATTGGCTTAGAAATGAAAACAGGTCAAAAGGCCTGAGAAGAAGAAAAAAAGAGAGAAAGAGAGAAAGAGAGAAAGAGAAAGAAAAAGAAAGAAAGAGTTTCAGAAATGCTAACATCATTTCTTTAAAAAAAAAATTCCAATCCTTGTAACAAGCCAGAATGTCAACAAATCCAACCACAGGTTTTTAAGTGGCAAACATGAATGAAGAGAGAGAGAGAGAGGGAGAAAGGAAAAGAGAAATATTGGTATCAAATAGAATGAAATTAACTCACACTTAGAAAAGCCCAGGAAAATCAGAAGAGGCTGCTGTTGTCAGAAAGATCTCGGGTTCGCTTTCCTTAAGCTTTCTCCGCTCCCTCCCTTCCTCCCTCCCTTCAAACGTCAGTTGGAGAAACTTCTTGGAAGGACAATAACGGTGCAGAATTAAGAAGATGCTGAGCAGCAAAAGGGACACCAGCGATGCGACTGTTCTCCTGGGGACTTCACCCCATTATTCTCCGATGAGATGCAGAAAGTTAGACAGCCAAAGGGTCACCTGAACCCCACGGCTCTTGACTTTCCTCTTCCTGCCTAATCTCCAGTGGGAGATGACATCAAGACTGGCTTGGAATGATGAATGTGTTTACGTGGACTTTTCATCTGTCCGTCACAATTGCTAAATTGCCGTCCTCCCCTTTTCCCAGTTTGGAGCCTAAAGAGGTCCCAAGCCTGTAGCTCAGGAAGTCAACTCCACTTCTTCTGAAGCTCCAGAGCAGGTGTAAAGATCTCCTCCCACCTGCAAGGTCCTCAGGTTAGGGACCCAAAGGGCCCAAGCTCTTCCCAGAAGGAAGGGAGTCCATGCTGCAGACATGTCCACACCCGCATCTTCTCTTGATCTTCCTTGCCTTCGCTTTGTCTCTTTGGAGGAATCCTAAGCCAAAGGTTCTGTCATCCAGAAGAAAGTCCTAGGCCCCATCCTAACCTCCACCTGGCGTCTCACTTCTCAGATCGGGCTGCACCTTCTGCCCTTAGGATTCCAAGCAGAAGGAAGAGACGGAGAGGTTCCCCTCCCGACTCGTAATTTCTGCTGTCCACTAATGGGATCAATCCACAGGGAGCTCCCTGCCTGTTGGCGAGACCAAGGAAAAGCCCGTGTTGTGCCTTGCTAACCCTGTCCAGAACGTGGCCTTTCTTTCATCTTAGAGATTGCTCAGAACCCTTTCCAACAGTGGAACTCCCCCCTCTTCCCTTCTTCTTGCCCCAGGCACAGGCTGCTACTTCCTGTTACCCCTTGAATCTGCCTTTCCGGAGGGCCAAAGACTAAGACGCTTGGCTGCTCCTCCCTCTGAAGGATCCGCCAGGATTTATTCGTGTGACGCAGAAAAGTCTCCCTTTCCCTCCCTACCAATCCTCTCTCCGGTGGATGAAAGAGGAGGCGGCTTTTTATTTCTTGCCCAAAGTATGAAACAATCGCGGGGACAGCCCCAAGAGTGTCCTTGACTCTTCCAAGTGGAAATATAAACTTCCATTGCCAGGAGGAGGAAGAGGAGGAGGAGGAGGAGGAGGCTGGGCATGGGTGAATGGGCCTTGGAAGCTGGCACTCAGAAGGGGCCCAGGGGAACGTTTGGGAGAGGGGGGCACCGTCTCCAGCGAGAGCTACACTTCCTTTGGAAGAGCACCTAATCAAAAGGGCCTGTGAAATGGGGGAGGCCACATGGAAGGTGGAGCTGAAGCAAGTGAAGGGGAGGGCTGGAGCCAATCAGAGCCTTCTCCTCCCTCCTCTCTCCTGCTTTCTTTGATGGTTCGGGACCCTGCCAGATCCTTAGAGCTACAATTGCTGGAGGGGAGAAAAGAATTCCCCAAACTTCATATGAGAATTTATGAGCAGAAGGGGAAAAAATGCATTTTTTACATGGGGGGGGGAGGCACAGAAAGAAAAATGGCAGCGGATGCAAGAGCCACCACCAGAAATTATCCGAAACTCCTTCAGCTGATGCTTGGAAGGCTGCTTCTCCAACCAAGGCCAGAGATCCGGGCTGGGAGTTACGTAGACCAGGGATCTCCAACCCGGAACTCCAACTCCCAGAATTCCCCAGCCAGCAAGTCCACAAGTCATAAAGTTGCCCAGGTAGGAGATCCCTGACGCAGAGGAGATGGCGGAGAAACTGCTGCTCCGTTTTCAGAGCCACCCAGGCGTTTTTTGCAGAAGGGTTTCAACTTCACTTTCGCTCCGATGGGGCGTTCGCTCCTCGGCCAGCCAAATTCCAAGAGAGCCATTTCTAAGGGACGAATCCCAAAGGCTAGTCACGGAATTGGCATCTGTTCTGCCCAGAGGATGCTCAACCCCATAGGACAAGGCAGCTGGCATCCAGGTCTCTTCTTCTTGTTGTTGATAGATTGGGAAGAGCCATCAACCAAAGGAAAAGGTCACTTCCTGGCCACTTGGAATGCCTGTTGGCCTTGGTCTGAAATTTATTCCTGGTGGCTTCTCATCCATCCATCCCTTCAGAAAGGCTCCTCCTTCAAAAGGCTTCCCTGGTCTTCTTCTGGTTGTATAAACATAGAATTAAAACCACGTGAAGGATTAGTACCGCCTTCTAAAGGCTTAGTAAGGCCACACCTGGGACACGGCATCCAGTTTGGGTCGCCACATTACAAAAAAAGACGTTGAGATTTTGGAAAAAGTGCAGAGAAGAGCAACTAAGACCATTAAAGGCCTGGAGATTAAAACGTATGAAGCAAGTTTGCAGGAATTGGGCCTGGCCGGTCTAGAGGAAAGAAGGACAGGGGTGGAAGTTTTTAAGGAGAGACTCGACAGCCACCTGTCTGAAATGCTATAGGGTCAGAAGACCTCCCAGGTCCCTTCCAGCCCCATTCTGATTGACTAAAGACAACAAGCAACGCTGGGTTCAGTTCTTGCCATTGGGAAAGCGGTGCATGTCAAAGACAGAAGACTCGTAGTGGAAAACCCAGCCCAGGTTTTCTTTCGCACACCAGCTGGAACTCACAATGGCTGGAGGACCCTGGGGAAGAAACGTTGTGGTTTGGTTGGAGGCAGGGGAACCGCCAAGGCAGGTTTTAGCTGCCTTCCTGTTCCTTCGATTGGCCCCCGGCTCAAGCAGGACCACAAACCGCAAAGCCTTCACCTTTGGAAGCTGGAAGATTGGCCAAACAAGGCAGCGAGCCAACTCTGCCTGCACGGAGAGGGATTACATGATTCACAGCACTCCAAGCTGACATGCGGTTGACTTATTGTCAGGGCCGGTTCCCAAATCTCCATGGAAGTGCTAGTGCAAACATTTCTCGCGGAGGCACACACACACACATCAGTCAGCAGTTCACGCCCAAATCCAGGTCCTACATCCCTCCGCGCAGAGCAGAAGAGGTTCCCGCTGGTGGGATTCCTCCTGGAGAGGGATCGTTGCGTAAGGCTGAGAACCTTCAGGTTTGGCTCCACAAATGACCGGCTGGGTTTGGAGAAGACGTTTAAACGGGCCACTCAATCATCTCGTTTCCTGAGCGGGGAGGTTAACCCTCAAACGAAATTTTTAAAGAAGTCACTCCCACCAGTCAGTCACCGGGGCCCTTCAGAGGCACCCCAAGTCTGCCAACAACACCACGATGAAACCATCTGGGCGACAAGATGCGAGGAAAACGGTTTGTGCGTTGAAGAAGACAGCTGGATGTGACGAGGAATCTCAGACCGCGTTTGGTAGGAGATGAAGAGGAAACCATGGCTATGGCAGATGCTGCGCCTGTGGGAATTCTTCTCCAGATCTTTTCCTGTCCTCTGAAGTGAGGAGGCGGGGACAGCCCAGCAGATCGCTTTTCCATTGCGAGCAGAAGGCCCGCCCTGCGTACCCCACCATCTCCCAGAGGCGGGCTGGTGCCAACTGTCTTTGCATTACCACATCAGGCAAAAAAAACCAAAAACCAAAACATTTTTTTTTCTAATTTGCCGAAACCTTCCAGCCTGTAATCTGGGCTAGGCACGATCTCCTCCAAGCTCAATTTGTATGGCTTTCCCCCATTGCTCCCGCAGCTGATGGAACGGCGTTCCTTAAATCATCTTTTCTGGAGGCTGCCCTGACGGTTTTATTGAAGGGCGGCCTTACCAAACACGAATGCATTAAAATAAAATATATTGAAATGAAGAATAAATAAATGAAGCAAAACAAAACACCCATGTAATAGATTTCAAGCCCTCAAAAGCTCCCCATGAATCAAGAGGCTAATCCGGCCATCATCTCTGATTAGTCCCAGGGTGCAGACATGAAAGAGGTTGGGATGTGAGCTTTGATTCCCGCTGCCTGGGAATACCATTCATCACGAAACCTTCTGCCTTCCCAACTTCTCTGAAGAACCACACACCGGAATTGTCTCTGCTTATTTACTTCCAAACGATTTAACCGTTATGACCGGCCCTCCCTTTTCTGCCCGTCAGCCGATCACAATCACATCTATCGTTCAAAAGAAAATAAATCCCGAACGATGACCCTGAACGCGGGGAGCAGCGCATGAGAGCCACAAAATGCTCACTCGGGGCACAGCAGGATTCCCTCGGTGGGGGGGGGGGGAGGGTTTGTGTTTGTGTACATGTTGAGATTGCTGAGTTGTGTTCCACACGAAGACACACTCCTGGGCAACCTAGCAGGAAAATGTCTAAGGGCTGCACGGAGTTGTTTTATCACACAGTCCACCTCTTTGGGGTCTTTCCTGGGGTAAAAGTGGGGAGTGGGTGTTAGCAGCTGTGTGGCACATGGGTGGGCCTTCTGTGGGCTTGGGGAGGGGGGGAAATTATCAACTATTAAGATAAATTCTGCCTTCTTTTCCCACCCCC
>JANHGC010001865.1:84977-96604 GCA_027560395.1 Boaedon fuliginosus
GGATCTTCTGCAAAGGAGGAGAACGCATTAATAGATTTTTTTCTGTGCAGTTCCTTTTGTTTATTCTTCCCAAGCTTCTCTCTCCCTTACAGGGCCTGCAAATGGAAGACCCCAATCATCTCCGCTCTTATCAGATTGGAAAGCAGGTTTAATTACTCGCAACGTCTTCATCTGTGGATGCACAGCTGGGATTGCTGACTCCAACAAAAAAAAAAAACCGTTGAGAAAGGAAAAGAAACTCCCTCCTTTTAAAGTATAAACAAAATATTATTTTTGCTTCAAAAAGGCCAGGAACCACAAAAAAAAACCAAAAAAAAAAAAAACCACAGACACATTGTACGAAGAGAGTTGCCCTCTATAAGGAATGCTCCAGTTTCTCATTTTATGGATATTACATTTCTAGACTTGGGAACCAGCCATGGCTTGCAGGCCGTCCTGGTGGTGGGATGGCATTGTTGTCTTGGCTCTTGGCTGGTCAGTACAGAAACCGGACGCTGCACCAGAGAAGGCCTTTTTTCTCCGTGCCAATTGCAAGTCATTTCTGAGTTTCTCCAGTCCTTCACCCACATGCAATTGGCAGCTTCTTAAAGGATCTCCCAGAACTGAAGCTTTATGTAGGTCAAGAGTGGTGATCTTAGCAAAATTATCATTCTAGATCTTTGCCTGCCAATTAATTCCAAGGAGATCTCAACCTTTACAGAGGTTAATTTGCCATCATGCTAGAAACGATGAGTGGGAAGGCAGAGTCACAAGACTTCAAGGTTGACCTCAAAAACCAACAACACATTACAGATCAAAAAATCAAGATGACCCCAAAGGTTAAGCTACATTTGGCCGCATTGTAAAACCTGCTGCTCCATGAAGAACCATCTCTATTGGGTCTACCGCTTGGTCTTCTTCTTATTACATACAATATAACCAGGCCATTTAACTAAGCAATCATTAATGTTGGAAGGAATCCAAGCCTTATACTTCTCAAAGATCTGAAAGTAAATGATTGGGAAATTCCATCCTGTTCTTTTTATATATGTCCTGTTTTGGCAAAAGTTGTACTACAGTCTAAACAAAATCCAAAATTAAGTCCAAGTGCAAGAATGGAGAGATCAAGGAATAGATAGTGAGTTCAAACCCAACAAAAGTTATCTTCATAAGGGTTGGGTAGTTGTCTGTTAAGCATCGGTTCTTTGCATCCTAACAGAGTGGGTCAAAGAAGTTCCTCACTAATTGAAACAGCAACCCAGTGCAGACATTCAAGGCAGAACTTGCAACTGGTTCTCCTCTAGCACTCCAGACTGTCCTCCAATGACACACTTTGAGGAGGTCATGGCATGGCATTCCTTCCAAGAGACACAGAAGACTGGGACAAGGGTGCCAAATTGAGCATGGCCAAGGGGTGCAAGAAGGAGCCAAGCATATGACAAGTCTCTTCAACACAAGTTAAACTTTCCTGGAGTAATTCAATAATAAGGCCTCCGCCTCGTGTCTAACGGATCAATTATCTTAATCAAATGAGTATTCATTAACTATAGCAGCTCTTTGGAGGAGGATATAAATAAAAGAGAAATTTGCTGGCCCATCTACCAAACACCCACACATGAATGAATCATACAATTCCAAGGGGTGGTTGTAGATTAGGAAACGAAACAGTGTTTTATCATTCCAATTCTTATACAATCAAATACTGCACCTCATTAGCAGAGGGACTTAAGGTCAGACCCTCGGAGTTTCGTTGAAGAGCACGGAATTCTTCAGCTTTTTCTCAGGCCTCATATTAGTCATGGGAATTTTTCAAATGAGTCCTGTATTAGATTAGGAGGGAGCTATGGCATCTCACAACTTTAGGGAAGAATGCATGTGTTCATTAATCCAATGGTTCATTTAGAAGGTTGAGAAAAAGCACACAATACTTCCTCCATCTAGTGTTCCTCAAGACGACCTTGTGAGGTTGGTTGGGCTGAGAGAATAGTCCAAGGTCAGCCATGAAGGAGGTCCCATGGCCAACGATGAGCTAGAACCTGAACCAAGGCTTCCCTAGACACCCAACTGGCTCTCCTTGTGTGTGTTGCTCTTTTCCCGCTGATTGTCCCACTGATACTCTCCATCTGGAGATGAAACCGAGAGCAGGTTTCTGGGACCGCTTGGGACATCCAGAACCAGCTCTTGCGCATCCACTTCGGAATTCATTTCACAGACACACAGTTTGGAAGTAATCCACAGCACGTAATGTTCACTCCTTGCAAGAGGCATGTCGTTTTCATTAGAGGGAATCAGAACTTGATGGGAACGTCACTCCTTGAGATAAGTCAGGCATCCAGGAGAGGCTGCCCCCTCGCCTCTATTTTACCACCAAGTATTTCCCCTAAGGGTGGGAGAAATGGGCTTGGATGTTTCCAGTGGGGGTCGGTGGCACCTCCCTCACAGACCGGATGGACCTAAGGAGGCTTCCTGAAGTCAAGCCATCGAGGCAGCTCAGGCCAGCAAGAACCGTCTCCATCCGAGGTCGGGCAGGAGCAGTGAAACATTTCGGAGCCTGTGGCCTCTTGGCCTCTTTCCTTCCAACCAGAGAACAAGGCAATTCCATATGTTGCTGCCTCAAAAGCCCCTGAGAACCTGGCAACCGAAGAGCCCCCAAAAGCATTGGTGATGAATAAAGAAAGGAAGAAAGCTCCAGCAGGAGATCCACCCTAACGGCTTGGATGGAACGGAATCATCCAGGAGCCAAAATACTTTAAATTTATATTCCCCCCAATTTCAGCACTAAGCCCAGAAAACACAATTTATGAGCCAGCCCATTTGCCCAAACATTCAGCCTAGCCTCCCCATTTCCTGCCCCCCTGGACGGAGTGTTTGGGCTGGTCTCCTTCCCATCCGGGTTCAAGACTCAACCGCCATGCCCATTCCTCCTAGTCAAGTTACCCTCGGTTTATGTCTTGGGTTCCTGTTCCTCCTCCAGACGGAGACCCCAAAACGATGCCCACATTTGACACAGCGGATTTTCCTTTCTCAGATTCCATCTTTCAAACCAGCCTTTCTCCACCTTGGCAGCTTGAAGATGGGCAGACTTCAACTCCCAGAATCCCCCCAGCCAGCTCGGGATGGAAGCCTCTTTGGCAGCCCCCCCTCACTTGAGGGCTCAAAAGTGAAAGAGAGAGAGTAAAAGAGAGAAAGTGAAAGAGGGTGCGAGAGAGTGAAAGAGGAAGAGAAAGAGAATGAGAGAGAGTGAAAGAGAGAGTGAGAGAGTAAGAGTGAAAGAAAGTGAGACAGTGTGTGTGAAAGAGAGACAGAGAGAGAGGGAGGGAGGGGGAACAAAGCAAAGAAAGAATAACAGAACAACAGAGTTAGAAGCGCCCTTAGAGGTCTTCTAGTTGAACCCTCTGCTCAGGCAAAAAGAAGGAGTGAAAGAAAAGAAAGAGGGGGTGGAGAAAAAGAAAGAGAGAAAAAAAGGAAAGAAAGAATAACAAAATAAGACTTAGAAGGGGCCTTGGAGGTCTTCTAGTTCAACCCCCTGCCAAGAAAGAAAGAAAAAAAGAAAGAAAAAAGGAAGGAAGGAAGGAGAAAAGAAAGAAAGGAAGAAGACTAAGGATTCTTCTCCTTGAGGGAAGGCCAGAGGACGAAGCTCTGAGGACAATCCCAGGAACATCACTCAAGGAAGAGAGATTCCCACTCCTGTAACCACACTCTGCCCTTATTTTCATCCTCATTCAGCTGACACATCACTTCTGAGCGCATCTGGAGCCCAAAGAAATGGAAACCAAACCGCAGCTAGATCAGGAAATGAAGGAAGAAGAATACAAAGGGAGAAAATTTGAATACTGTGCTGATGTTTCTCTGCATCCGGGCCAAAAAAAAATTGTTTAGCAGGCAAACCAAACCCAGGAGCTCAACCAATGTGCCCCGGAGGCTGCCAGCCAGAGTCAGAGACCCCCACTGCCTTTTCAAAAGGACAGACCAGCTTCACCGGTCCCCACCAGAGACAGGGGAAAGGAAGGAAGGAAGGAAGGAAGGAAGGAAGGAAGGAAGGAAGGAAGGAAGGAAGGAAGGAAGGAATAGCAATAGCCCTTAGACTTATATACCGCTTCACAGAGCTTCACAGCCCTCTCTAAGCAGTTTGCAGAGTCAGCCTCTTGCCCCCAACAATCTGGGTCCTCATTTGACCCACCTCAGAAGGCCGGAAGGCCGAGTCAACCTCGAGCCTGGTGAGATTCGAATTGCCAAACTGCAGGCAGCTGGCAGTCAGTAGAAGGAACCTGCAGTACTGCGCTCTGACCACTGCGCCACCGTGGCCCTCTTGCAATTTCTTAGGTCCCACTTTCTCATTCTGCCCCCCGCCATCTCAGGCAAGCGGTGTTTGAGAAATCAATCACTCAGTCAAATTTTACTTGCAGTCCAAGACCAAACTCTGGCCATTTGAGGTGTTGGAGGGTGGGTGGGGGGCTTTCTTCTTAGAGGTCGGATAAGAGGGGACTGCTGATTTTATGGGCTTTTTGGCCTCTTCCGCCATCCTTCCACTGCCTCTCTGACTTCCCACCCTCCCCTCTTAGGACCCCCACCCCCCCAAGAGGAATGTCCTCCTTGCATTTTCTTTGGGGCGCTCAATGGAACCAACGAAAGCCAAGCGGGATGAAAGCTGGCTTGGGTTCTCCAACGAGAAAGGGTCCAGCCCCCCCTCTTGGCCCCCCTCATCACTGGATCCATCCAAACACACCCCAACCAAACTCAACGTCCTTTCCCCCCTCCTCCCATCCTTTGGAAGAGACCGCAGCCTTCGTTCACACCAAGTGGCAGCCATCTATTGACGGAGCCCTGAGCCAATTTTGCTGCCAAACTGCAATGCGAGACAATGTGGGGGAATGCGGCTGGCTGGCCCTGCCGGCGGTGGGGCTGATGCGTGGCCAAGCCAGAGAAATATCTGTCTTTGGTGGCATCGCCGGAGGTTTCTCAACTAGGTTTCTGGCATTATTTATCTGCTGCGCTCGGAGGCCAAGCAGGACCCGAACCAGCAAATGTTGAGGTTGATTTGATCAGACCTGGAACACCGAAGGCTTTTCTTGGATTATGGACAAGGGAAGGACACCTGCTACCTGCTTTTTCCTTGGTTTAGCCTCCCCCTGCCCCACAATTTACATTCCTAGGCAAGCATCAGCCTTACCAAAACTGCTTTGCTCCCAGGACTTAAATTACAGTTGAGTTGCTTGGTTGAAAGAAAACTTCAAGCGATCTGCCAAAAAAATGAACATTTTCTTTGGACCGGACCTCACAAACACAATGTTGTCTGCTGTTTAATAGAAAAGTAAATGGGAATCAAAAGGGAGAGACGCAACTGAAGACGTTACAGATTGAGGGTCAAACCGTCTTGGTGGTCTAGAGAGAAATCCCAGATAGGTTTTACTTAGGAATGGAAGAAGGATAAATACATTTGGCCTGAGTTTTAATGCCAGCTAACTCCTCCAGATCAGGTTCCCTTTTCCATAACGAGCAGTCCATAATTTTCATAATAATTTTAAAAAGGTAAGCATGCAAATATAGTACCGAGCACGTACAGAGGTAGAGCCATTTGTGGAAAATCTGGACAACAACATCTATTAGGTAAAATAACACAGTAAAAACGCCTCTATTAAAAAGGGCTGTAAAAAAATGCTCCACATTTAGAGACAGCAACGTGGAACTTTTGTCTACGAATGTTTCTGAAAGTCGCCAGTCACCTAGAGAACCAGCACGAGTTGCCCAATCTAGTTTGTTGCCATGTTTGCTTCCCTGGCCACGCAAATGCCTGAGTGGGCATCCTCTGCAGTCATGGGGGGTCTTGGGTCGCAGGTGCAGGAAAGAGGTTGAGACTTTGGGGAAAGTGCGAAGAAGAGCGACTGGGATGATTAAAGGCCTGGAGACTAAGACATACGAAGAACGGGGGCAGGATTCGGGTTGGGTTAGTCTAGAGGAAAGAAGGATTAGTGGGGACATGAGAGCAGCCTTCCAGTATTTGAGGGGCTGCCCCAAAGAAGAGAAGGGGGTCCACTTATTTTCCAAAGCCCCAGAAGGCAAGACAAGAAACAATGGGTGGAAACTAACCAAGGAGAGAAGCAACCTGGAATTCAAGAGAAAACTTCCTAACGGTGAGGACAATTAACCGGTGGAACAGCTTGCCACCAGAAATTGTGGGTGCTTCATCGCTGGACCTTTTTAAGAAGAGACTGGATAGGCACTGGTGTGAAACAGTATAGGGTCTCCTGCTTGAGCAGGGGGCTGGATTAGAAGACCTCCGTGGGCCCTTCCAGCTCTATTTTGATTCTGATTCCTGTCCTTGCCAGCAATGCTGACCCAGATCTGGTCTGAATTGGTGGGGGAAAGCCATTTATTTCTCTGCTTTGCAAACCGCCTTCATGAAACACGCCAAGCGGAAAGGAGGTTGCCCCAATTATCTTCTTGGCCACCTCCTTCCACAAGTCTGAGCCATAAAGCAGGTTTGTTCTTGGATGCGATCCTAAACAAGGGCGCCTACCTGCTTGCTCTCTTCTAAGAGGCCCACGTTGCCAAGGATTCTGGCCAGGCCACCTTGCAGGAAGGTTTGTTCTCCTCCGGAATGCTCCTCCAGAAAAACCGCCTTCAGGTGCGTCTCCAAAGGCCCCCTTCTCAGGGTGATAAAAGGAGCTCCGAAGGTTGCTGGGATGATTTGAATCCCCTTTGGCTCTTTACACTTGCATCTACCTTGAAGAGTCATCGAAGTCCATTCCTGCATCAATGGAACTCTAGCTGCCTCAACGAGGCAGAGAGCAGGATGGATGAAAGCCGCAGAAAAACTGGGCCCCAGAAGGCCTGGGAGCAAACAAGGTGCAGCCCATCAATTGCTGAAGCCAGTTCCTCAACATCTGGGGATGAAGCGGGGAGGGGTTGCCAAGTTCCCCTTCTCAGCCTACCCAAAGGGCCACGTTCTCTCCAAGAACCTCCAGCTGAAACCTTTGCTGCTTTTCCTTCACCCAAGAGGAGAAGTCGTGTCTGCGGAAAATGGAAAGGAAACGATCCCATCGTCTCTGTTCAAGCTCGCGGGCCATCTCCCTTATCTGCATTTTACATCATCCGGAAAGCAGTCCAAATTTTTCTTTCCCAACTTATCTTGTGGCCTCTCTCTCTCTCTCTCTTTCTCTGACTCCCTCCGGTTCTTCCAGTGTGCAACAACACAAAAGGACATTTTTTGGCTGGAGCTGGAATGCAGCTCCAGGGATGATCGACAACATCCCGTAGGCAGGCTGCCAATGGGAGGGAAGGCAGCGTCTCCCAAGGGTTTCAGGCAGGCAGTTCCCTGGGTGGGTTCCAGGTATCAAGGGGGTCAGCAGGTTTGCAAAATCCCAGAATTACTGAAAGCTTCAAGGTGCAGCTCTAGGAAGGACCTATGTAAAGCTACCTGTTGTTGTGGTCTATGACTGTAATGAAGAGTTGGTTGGTTGAGGTCTCTCTGGGAGGGAGCAATAAAAGCAATGGTGGCCCCCAACCATTGCACATGTAGTAGATCTAAAAAGGGTTAGGGGCTCTAACGGCACTGCTGCCATTCTTGACGTTTCTTGAGTCCCTCGCCTGCAAGGCCCCCACGTTTCCTGCCTTCACCCTCCAGCAAAGTTCCGAGATTCAGGGGCCGTGATCTGTTTAAGACCTGGAGCCGATCAGGAGCCAATCAAAGAAACCGAGTCAGAATTTTTCTCCACCATGGTTTGAGGTTAGATATCCAAATATTATTTTCTTGAAAATTAGAAGCTCTTTTTTTCCTTTTCCTTTTTTTCCTTTTAAGCCAGGACATTTCCAGTAAGTTTCAACATGTGATTTCGGCGCAGAGGAGACAGGCTCCTTATTTACGTACAGATCTATTACTTCACTTAAGCCCCTGAAACACAATCTCCTTGTTAAGCTCAGCTCCCAACTCAGTGGTGTCCTTTTCAGGGGCTCAGAAGATGCGCACTTGAGCAGTAAGACCTGGCCCTCGGGATGAGTTCTTTGGAAAAGGAGGAGATCACTGGGGGATCTCCATCTAACATCACGTTTGGAAGGATCTCTCTCTCCCTCTCCCTCTCTCTCTCACCAGTTTTCCAGGGTGACAGTGAGTAAATCCAGAAGTGGTGTTGTTTTGGAGCTATCAGATCTACAGCGTAGGATTTTCCAGGAAAATCAATGCTGGCCCTTCCAAGGCCCCCAGCGTGTTCCTGCCCAGGCCGACCAGCCAATTAGTCCACCCCTTGCTTCACCCCAGCACCATCTCAGGACATCCCTGAAGACCCAGTGCAGGCTCACCTTGCTTAGATCCTATCATTGGTGCCCTTTAGCAACAACAATAGCAATGGCACGTAGACTTATACACTGCCCCACAGTGCTTCCCAGCCTTCTCTGTTTACAAAGTTGGCATATTGCCCCCCAACGATCTGGGTCCTCATTTTACTGACCTCGGAAGGACAAGAGTCCACCTTGAACCGGGCAATGAAACACCTGCAAGCCAACGACCAAGCTCACAGAGCATCAAGGACATCACACCGATTAGTTGTCCTTCAGTCCAGTTTGGACCACATGAGTGAACAAGCAACTCTCCAGGAATATACTGGCGTAGGCTTCTTCCATCGCTGGCATCAATGGAGCAGCAACGGCCTTTCAGGCTGTGGTCAGAAACAGACCAAACTAAGACACAGACTGTGACCATTCGGGTGAAAAGCTCATCGCTGCTTCATTGATTCTCCAGAAACTTTTGCAGAGAGACCAGCCTGCCCACCCCGTTTAGTTGGTCCTTTTTGGGAAGCTGGACGTAAACCTGCCACTTTCTGCTTCTAACAGTTTGGGTGGTCCCAGAGGCAGGGTCATGCCTTCTCTCGCCTCCTGCCCGCTCGGTCCTTGGCTGCATCTGATGCTGACCCCCCAGTTACAGAAACTCTGCATTGTTTCCTGGAGCGGATGCTCACCTCAGGCAGTTCAAAAAACGGAGCCAGATTTGCTCCCTAACAAGCTGAGACTTAAGCCAGCTCTGCCTTCGCTTCCCAGAGAAAGCCTTCCTGATAATTTAGCGCCCTGTCACATAAATTGCAGGTTCTCCGTTACTGATTCGGAGCATTTCGTTTTCACGCCCTGGTGCACGGCTTCCTCTTGTAAATAATAAATCTTAAAAGGTGCCCGGTTCCCCAGCCAGCTTCCTCGCTGCCAATTCTGTCCCCGTCAAG
Source organism: Boaedon fuliginosus (assembly GCA_027560395.1). Taxonomy (NCBI): domain Eukaryota; kingdom Metazoa; phylum Chordata; class Lepidosauria; order Squamata; family Lamprophiidae; genus Boaedon; species Boaedon fuliginosus. Next base: position 94,163 of record JANHGC010001865.1, read on the forward strand.
TCTCGGCTGCCTGTTGAGGCTGACAAATGGCGACGTTTCAGAAAGAACACAAGAGGAGACCGGGGGTGCCAATCACAACAAGCGGGAACCAAGGAAATTCAGAAGGTTGCGTGTCGACCCGTCAAATCTCCGTGCTCGCCCGTAAAACACAATATGGGTGAAGTGGGTTTTCCACTGTATCATTCCAGATTCAGAGGGTGTGTGTGATTGTGTGTGTGTGTGAAGCTTGCATAGAGTGAACGCTCCTCTAGCTAGTGCAAACTCCCTGCAGGCAGAAAATGCAAGCTCCAGGAGGAAAGCAAATTGCTTTGTTTCTACATGCAGGGTCCAGCCTCCCCTTCTAAGAAAACATTGCGGATTGGATCCAGGGGGGAGGGGGGACTCTGCACTGCTATTGAAAATGCTGGTTATGCTTTCTACTTTCTACTTTTCTACTTTCCCTGTAACAACAGCCCTGTGAGGTAGGATGGGATAAGAGAGAGAGAGAGAGACACTGGCCATCCCTGATAGTTTCCTGAGGTCAACTATCTCTTAAGAAGAGATTGGGCAACCATTTGCCTAAGTGGTATAAGGTTTCCTGCTTGAGCAGGGGGTTGGACTAGAAGACCTCCATGGTCCCCTTCCAACTCTGTTATTCTCTTAACCAAGCTTGCCTGTGCCACTGAGTTGTACTAGCTGGGGGGGGGGACCCCAGATTAACATGAGTGGTAGAAAATCCACAGTAGGGACATGCTTTTAAATTGTCCAAATTGTGCTTTGAAGTGAAATAAACATATTTAAGGTAGTAACGTTAATATTTCACGGGATTATTTTTAAAGTCATACAATAAGGCAGCCTTTAACACACTGGCGGGGGAAGTGAATATAGAAGAGCCCTGTAAACCCGTGCCAGCATTTAAAAATGAAAGCGTATTTTAGATTAACAAATCACACACGAATGTAAACTTAAGGGACATAAAGAAAGCCAGAATGAATAGAATAAAGGGAACTAAGCCAACGTCATATGTAGTTAAAATATCTTAAAGGGAGAAGAAACCGTGGGGTTGTGGGTTTCAAAAGGAAAGATGAACGCCAGTAATTTTATTTCAAGTTTTTGAGTTTCCAAAATATAATCCTTGATCCCAGACCTTCCTTAAGGGCGATGGCCCCTGACCTCCACCCCAATATGAGTCCAGGCTATTCAATTTGGATAGCCCCACAGAGGTTTTTTTAAAAAATAATCAGAACGGTGGCCATCCCCAGAGCAATCAAAACCTCGTCCTTTTTACCTGTAGCACAGGTAAAAAGGGAAAGCAGAGGGATTGCATGTCCACATTGCATGTCCACTCGACATTTCTGAACCTCCTGTGAACCCCCCAGATGCTGCATCCATTATCCAGAGAAACAAGGACCCAACACGTAGCGCCCTGCCTAACTCCGTGTCGGCATCCGAGCATCCTCCCGCCAAGGTGAAGCCCCCCCCCCCCCCGCACGCCTGCCTTTCTCCATCGCGCAAACCGTCCTACGTTTCCCCCAAAGCGAGTGGGCTCGTCCCCCTTTCCTTCCAGCCAGAGCTGGCTGCCTTTTGTCTAAACAAAAGAGATTCTCACAGACCTCTTCCAAGTCCTCTTTTGTTGAATTATTGCTCTCTGTTCCGATTGCACAAAAACGGAGCCCACCCGGCGGGCTGCCTAGCCAACTTTTGCGCAGGGGGAATCTGCACATTCTGCCGAGGTGTCACGACACCGAGAACTGGGATGTGGTGGCTCCCAAGTCCTTCTGGCTTAAACCCCGTCAAACGAAGGGAATGTTCACATCCAAAGCAGCCAAAATCCACCAGGATCTCACCCTCCCATGCATACCCCAGCAAAAAAAAAAATACAGAATTCTGCCTTCCTAGGGGTCTTGAAAAGTTCATTCCTCATCAGAAAGCAGACTTCCACAGCCAGCCTCTGCTGGCGTTTGAGAAAAGGTTTCTACCTCTGGCTAGCTTTAATCTCGAAATGGTCCCCCCTCCAAGAGCTGCGCATGGACCAGGCTACCAAAGAAACTGGCCGTGTGTTGCGTGCCAAGATTTTAAAAATCCTCTCTATGAATGGCTGTTTTGCCTTTTTTTCTTTTGGCTTGGTTCAACCTGACCTCTGGAGAAAGAACTGTCTCATGCCAGCCTAGAGACCTTGCTAGATGCCACGGAGCTTACAATATCTATCTCACTTCCCTTCGGCTGAGCTAGGTAGGGTGATGGGAGTTGTGGTCTGACACCTCTAGAAGGCACCAGGTGGGTTTAAGAGCTCGTTCCTGGTATCTCCGCTAGAGGGCAGTGCACTTTAGCTCAGTGGGAAGATGCTCAGCCAGGCTTCCCACCAGCTGTACTGCTGGTCCATTAGAGCAGGGGTCTCCAACCTTGGCAACCTTAAGACTTGTGGACTTCAGGTCCCAGAATTCCTCTGCCAGCTTTGCTTTG
>JANHGC010001865.1:121047-134138 GCA_027560395.1 Boaedon fuliginosus
GACGGACGGACGGAAGGAAGGAAGGACGGAAGGACGGAGGGAAAGCAGCAACTGCTAAAATAAACAGCTCCTTCTGAAGGGCTGGGTTAATTCTCCCACGTTTACCCAGATGGGGAAGGCTTTCGGAAGGGCCGGCTTTCAGAGGAAAACGTTTCCTCTCGCAGCGATTTCAGCTGAAGCAGGAAAAACAAACCTTGGGTGGCACAGCAGCCTTATTACTGTAATTTAACATGTCAGGGAGCATTAGAGGATCGGGAGGGAAGGAATGCAATCCGGGCACACAAACAAGCACCAGCGGAGGTGAGCCCTGGCACCCTTTGTGCCCAAGCAGCTCTGGGCTGGCACTGCCTCCCGAGTGGGGCACCTGGCAGCCACCCAAGGGCCTAATGGTGGTCCATGGGGTCACGATGGGTCGGACACGACTTCGCAGCTAACAAGAAGAAGAAGGAGCTACTCAGCTATCTACCCAGAGGAGAGCCTTGTATAAAAGCCGAGCCCTGTTCTCCCAGCAACGGAAGCTAATCCGAGCAGGGAGGAGTCGATGCGTCCAGCTGTTCACCACCTGGACACGAAGCCAGGAAGAAACAAAAGACGCTGTGATGTTTTCTCCCAGGAGCTTCACCCTCACAGCATCCTTAAACAGACTTCCTTTTTCAGTCTCTTAGGTTCCTTGTCACGCATCTTGCCTTGCCTGCTCAGCAATCCGCCCGATCCGCTCCGGTGCGCTTCTCTCTCTCTCTCTCTCTCTCTTTCTCTCTCTCTCTTTCTCTCTCTCTCTCCTAATCTGCAGTTTTGCGTATCCTGGCCGTCCTTTTAAGGGCCAGCATTCCTTTCGGCGGATCTGCAGCATGGTATAAATCTCTGTGGTTAACCACAATATTAAAAGCTAACACGGTGCAAAGTGTCCGAAAGAGAGCAATTCCAGCCTCTCGCGGCCAACAGATGTAAAGATTTATCGCCGGGCTCAAAAACCAGCAGTTTTCCCCATTAAATGCACGTGAGAAGAGGCCAAAGGAGCACTCTGCCTCCCCGTTGAGTTCAACGGGAGGAAAGGTGTGGAGAGAGACCCAGAGGGCCTTCCCCGGGAGGGCAGACTCACACAGCCCAAGAACACACCGGATGACAGCGTTCGGGTTTCTCTGTCTCCCATCGCTGCAGAGTTCCTAGCCAGCCATTCGATGCGAAGGGAATTTAGGAGGAGAAGGGAGATTAAAATGAAGGATAGACACACTATCAGTTTATATGGATCAACTTTCACAGGTCATGGGATGGAGAAAGGGGGGTGTATTTATAGGGGAGAGTAAGAGGAGGGACAAGAGTGGTGGGTGGACAAGAGGAAACGGCCAGAACACTTGGAGGCACCCAGCTCCTGCTCCTACAACGTCCCTCAATCCCTAAGGTAGAGCAAGGCCACCTAGGACGTTGCACCTCATTGATGTTACAGGCAGGAGAGCTTGGAAAACAGAATGCATAAAGGTTGGGACTAATTTCTGAGTTCTACCAGGGGGACTTACTACCGACAATGCTGTAGGCACGTACAGACCAGAGGTGGGGGAAACCCCAAGTGGATTGATGGTGATTGTAAACGAAGGAAGACAAAACAAGAACGCTACATAAGTATGAACTTCCTTCACATTCCCCGCCCGAATATTGCACAATTCATTTTTATTTTATTTTTTTGGGGTAGTGCCAACCACAGTTTGATATTTCAGTCTGGCTTCCAACAGCCTTTCTCGACTCTGTTGAGTCAGGTTCAACTATGGATTCCCAAATTCCAAGCCTGGGAATTACGGAGGGCATCGTGTTGGGAAGGGCTGGCTTCGTGGAAACATTTGACAGCAGGTCTAGCTGCCTTGAGCCATTGTGGCACAGTGGTTAGAATGCAGCATTGCAGGCTGATTCTGCCCACTGCCAGGAGTTCAATCCTGATGGATGACTCAGCCTTCCGTCCTTCCGAGGTGGGTCAAATGAGGATCCAGATTGTTGGGGGCAAGAGGCTGACTCTAAAACCGCTTAGAGAGGGCTGAAGCGGTATATAAGTCTAAGGGCCGTTGCTATTTGGTTTTAACAAAAGGAGCTGCTGCGTTTAGAAGGGCAAGAGAGAGTGCTGGGTCTTGTGTCATGGAAGCTGTGAGATCCCCCTCCACATTCCCCATCCATGAACAGGAACGGTCTACGCACTGGATTAGCAGCGGAGTGGTCTGTCACCGGCGCCAGCTGGACGTACTGGACCTGGATGTCGCTCCCCTGAAGTGGGGATCCATCGACACCAGCAGCTGCAGGATCAGAGGAAGCAACTGCAATCAGCTGGGCACCTTGAAGCACCTGCAGGCCAAGGAAGAGAGAAAGAGAGAGCGTGCATCATCAGTTGGCATCCTTGCAAAGTCATGAGACACAGGTCCATGCACAGAATCTCCCTTTAACTAATCGCCAGTAAAACTATTGCACTGAACAAGATTGTCCAGAAAATACTAAAGAAATCACAATGTGTTTATTTGATACGACATTCACCCTGGAAGGAAAAAAAAAAAGGCATTCTTCCCACTTTGGGGGGCACCGCCTATTCCTTTCGCTAAGCTGCTTTGTTCTTAAAAGTAGTCTCATACCCACCCGCATTAGGACATTTAACGAAGTAGACGGCTGACTGGGGAATTCTGGGAGTTGTAGTCTTCTCACCTTAAAGTCTTACGGTTGAGAAACAGACTAAGGTTGAGAAAAACCTTTTCAAAAGCCAGACCAGCAGCCAAGTTAGTGGGATTTGGAATACGACCTTGTGTAAATCAGCAGAAAAGATGTATAAAATATAATTTTCCATTCTCACCTGCCACTTAAAACTGCACAAGGCCTTAACCAAACACTCTCACCTAAATCTATCCCCTTCCCGAGTGTTTTAAAACTTGGTCCGAGCTCTGAACTAAGCAAATACTCTGAGACATCTGAGTAAACCCAGGCTGGTGGCCGCCCCTGCAGAAAATAACCCAGCCTCACACTTTTCCCACTGACCGTATCTCTGGGGGTAGGTCTTTGATTGTATCAGTCCAACTTTTATTTAAATTCCAAAAGGCCAGGAAGATTATTAAACTAGAAAAGGGAGATCCAATTTCCTTTTATGGTTTTTTTTTTGTTTTTTTTTAATGAAAAAGGACAGGAACAGACTCTCTTTTGTGTGTAAGCCGGCAAAAGCAGCCGTGTCATTGGGACGCCAATCTTTTGTCTAGGGAGAGGAAAGGTGTATTCTGTAAACCAGAGATGTCCGATCTTGGCAACTTTAAGGTGTGGGGATTTCACCCCCTAGAACGGGCTGCCCCATTGAAGGATGGGGTTAGGGATGATGAACCACCTGGGGGGGAAAAACCCCATCTGGGTGCCCAGTAAAAATCAACACCGACTTGATTGCACACGCAGTCCATCCGCTGTATTACTCTCAAGGAAGATCTCTTTCTCATGGCAACCGTTTCCCCTTTTGAGTGGCCGTGCCTACACAACTGAGGGTCTCTTTGGAGGCTTGCAGGGACTGCTTCAACGTTTTGTTGGATCACGACGTTCCAGAGCTGTTTGTAAGCACCCCACGAGAAGAAAAATGCGGAGAAGGGCTTAGAGATGTCACCCAGGCCCTTCCCTCCATGAAATGAATTTGCTCGCTGATTGAAGATTTTTTACAGTTTTTTTTTTTAAAAATGGTCCAAGGGTTAGCCAGCCAGAAACACCCCGATCTAAAAAAGCTACTCACAACGGATTGGATCCTGCAACCTTATCCTGGCACGTGCTTATTCGTCCTCATTCGCAAAATAAACCTCATTTATTTAATAGCTTCCATTCAAAACTACCGTCTTGCCTGTAGAGTTATTACCAAACTGCATAAACACACTGGTAAACAACAGAGTTCTTTCCCCTCAAACTTGTTCTTTTAAAATAATCTGGAAAAGAAGCCAATGTAGTACTATCATGCATTATTTTTAAATGTTCTCAGTCAAAGCACGGGCCAGTCCAGGACAGATCACAACTCAGTACAGTTGCTTCCTCTCCAGCTGGCACAGCGTCCCCTTTGGATCAACCAACAAACAGGATCCAAAACCATCACTTAACCAGCCAGACAAGACCAATAATCCCTGGGTTTTGCAAAGGAGCGGATCGCAGTAGCTCTTCTGCGTTGCTCTTCGTGATAAAGACCCAGGGTCTCCCAAATTGGGCAGCTTCAAGGCTTGTGGACTTCAATGCTCAGGATTCCTCAGGGCTCCGGCATATTTTCTACCACCCACAAAACCTTGCCACAGGTCTGAATTTTAAAACTACTGTTGGTGGGTCTTGGATGCTGGCAGGTCATCTCCGAGGGGCCACCTTGGCAGAGTAAATAAGTGAGCTCAGGCTCTGCAAATGTGGAACAGCAGCTACTGAATTTGCTATCAGTTTTTCCATTGGATCAAAAAAAAAAATGGGAGAAGGAAAGCCTGCCAGGATGTAGCAGCTGATTATTATTCCTGCCATTTTGCATGTTGAGAAGGGAGAAAAAAAGGCAAATGAGTGATAGTTATCCGCGACCCATTCCTTCCCCTTCTTCTTTTTTCTTTCAGTCCATTTACAGAGAAAAATGCAATTCTCAGCCCTTTCCCCAGCTTTCCTCCGTTTGGGGCGGAGGCAGGCCAAAATTCTGAGCCTCCGCAGTAGAGCAACTCCTGGCAGGCCCACCTGAATTATTTAGCTGTGGTTCATCTGACTGCTTTTAATGTTTTTTTTATATATACTACCGGTACTATAAGCTTCCCAGAGTCACTAGAGAGAGTGAGATGGGTTTTGTTGTAGACATTTAAACAAACAAACCCACAAACGTTTAGGATCCCAGCCAGTCTGAGAGATGAATCCCAACATCTTTCTTTTCCTTGCAAAAGGAAAAATGCAAAAGTGCAAAGGTGCTCCATTCAGCTGTGGAGCAGCACATGCACCTTTGCAGACTCTGCTCTTGTTGTGGGAAGGCAGCACACCTGCTTGGTGAACTTTGCAGCCACACACGGCAAGGGTTGTGTTAGTGATACTGGCAATACCAACCCAGAGAGACTGCTATCTTGGCCCCACTCGGCTGCCAGGGCTCACCTTATTTTAAGAGCTTCCATCGGCAACCTCCATCTCCCAGTTAGCCCTTCGCTATCTTAGAAGGGAGCGGGGAACTATTAAAAACTATTAAAAGATAGTAAATTTTCTTCCCTTTCTTGTGCCCACCCATTTTTGTTTTCCTCTCCTAAGGCTTATAGCCTCCAAGCTCAGTAAATGCTCAGGTCACATTCTTGCTTCATTAGCCTTTATTGCTGGGGGTTACTCTTCTGGAATTCACCGTCTGTATGGCTTATTCTTGACGTTAAATATTTTCCATTCCGGAAAGTCTTTTAAAAAAAAGTGAAAACATCTTTCCCTTGAAGATTCTTCCAAGGATACCGTGAAATAGGCCTTGATTTATGGCTATTGGGGGCCTTGGTGTGTTTAAGTAATTAGGGCTGGGCAAATCCTAGGAGGGGGGATATAATTTTCAAACCGGCTCCGTGTGCAGAATGGCTGTTAACGCCAATCGGTCGCCGCTAAAATACGGCGCCCAGATAATGAGTGCAGAGCCTTTGAAGGGAGAAGCTGCAAGAAAAGGAAAGAGGAAAATTCTGTGCAAACTGCCGCTTTGATTGGGGAACCTAAAAATCGAATCCTGGCTGCCAGAAAGAGAAACGCTCCTCAACCAGAAACAGCTCTCATTGTTAGTAAGATTCTTCTGCCGGATCCACAAAACACCCAAATTTAAGTGAAATGACCGCGACCCAATTTCTTCCTCCCCCTTCCCCAAAAAGGGCTACCCTGAAAGAGCTGGCAGTTAAGTGTCCAAATCCAGCGGTTGGGTGGGAAACATCTGTGACACAAGAGGAAGCCAAAGGGCTGAAGGATGACATCATACCCCAAGGTCAAGGAAAGGTGATCCTCTTTGTATATATTTATATACATATATATATGTGAAGGGTTTAGCCTCCTAAACCAATAAAAGCAAATCACGGGCCAGGCCTTCGTGCTGTCTCGCTAATCGGCCTCTGGAGAGAAATCCTTGATTAAATTAACTTCGTCGGAGTGCAAGGAAGGGGGATGCCTGCCAAGGACCGTGCAAAGTTCAGAAGGGAACGTCTCATCGGCAGAAACCTCTTACCCCTTCGATGGGAAGAGAGAAGAGAGGCAGCTCGGAGCCAGGTCTCTGCGGCTTGCGGCCAGCAGTTATCAGGGCAGGACCTGGGTCAGGCTTCTCTTCACTGGAGGAAGAAGGAAATACAAGGTAGAGTTACCCCGTCAGGGCTGGGGCTCGGTGGTGACCCAGCCAAAGGTAGCTGATAGGAATCCCAAGTGAAGATTCAGGAAATCTGTGGGTTGGATCTTTGCCAACCTAGTGAACTCATTGTACTTTTGGCAAATGTAGTCTTCTCTAGATAGTTGGGGCACGGTTAAAGAGTCCACTGCAGGGTTCCAAAGCAATTTCAGATAATCCCCAGAGATGCCTTTGCTCGCGTCCCTCCAGGGAGCCCACCGCCAAAGCCCCCCGAGTCTGAAAGGCGGGGCTGCCTGGCCCCCCTTGCTTGTTCTGGCAGAGGGCTCTCCAAAAAAGACACAGCCACACTCCGCTCAAGTACAGAAGAGCCTTCATTTCTTCCAAATGCTCAGCAGTATTAAAACAAGATATAAAAGTAATTCATTTAAAAAAAAAAAATCACAGGAGCAGAAGCTGCTTCGTGTAAGGATTTGGCACTTCCCGGAAAGCGGGAGGGGGGGTTCCAGCTACAGAGCAGCAGTGTCGGACTTTGGCTGATCCCGAGGTGCCCCCTCAAATCCAGGAGGACGTCAATCTCTCCCCCTGGAGCCTGTTTGGGCCAGGAGAACAGTGGCTTGCCCAGAGGATCCAGCATTGTCCCCCATTTCGGGAAAGGCTCCCTTCCGAGAGATTAAAGGCCCCCCCCCATTCAAAGAGAGAAGACCCTGCTCCCCTTCTGAAACGGTTCTTGGGTGCTGCCTTCTGAACGAGCAGCAGCCAGAGTCACCTCCTCCAGGGTGGGGAGGGGGGGCAACAATTGCTGGACAGCAGGTTGCCAAGTCCAGGCCCTCAATGAGGCCAAAAGCATTTCTTTGGGTCGGGAGGAGGAGCTTGCAAACACTTCCCCAGCTTCTCGCAGCCTGGAGGAGCCCAGTTCTGGAAGAGAGAGGGAGAGAGGGAGAGGGAGAGAGGGTGTCAGCCCCCAGCACACATCACTGCGAAAGCGAAGGCTTGTCTAATGAGCAGTTTGACGGATTAGTCTGGCAGCGGATGGATTAGAAGGCATTCACACAGCGAGACTGAAGGGGGAACCAGCCTCCGTCCCCCTGCAGCTGGCTGGAAGTGGCTCAAATTGGGCCAAGGAGAGGTCAGGAGGGAGCGAGCGCTCTTCAGGCTCCCAAGGAGGGAACGCTCCTTCCTGGGGGGGGGGGGGAAGGGTCAGGATCGGGAGGGAGGACAGGCAGCCGCTGGAGTGATGGGGGTGGGCCGCATGTCCCATGCACCAGGGCTAAAAACATGGACGTCCTTCCTACCACTCAGCAGGAGGAAGAGGAGGAACAGGAGGAGGAGGCTTTGCCCAAGCCAGCTGCCACCTCTAGGAGAAAGGGTGGCACACCCGTCCCAGGAAAGACCTTTGCTCCTTCCTCTTCCTCGTCTTTCAACCAAAGCCTTTGGGAAGCAGCCCCTCCTCCTCAAAACTCATCTGGACAAAGGTGCCTCCTCCACCCAGAGCCAACGCTCCCCACATCGGCTAATGCGAACAAGCCCCAGACTGCCAGGCAGCCCAGCGGACGCCCCCCGTACTCTGCCAACCTGTGCTGCCTTCCCCTTCTCTTTCTGCACACGGGTAAAGGCCGCCCCACCCCCTTCCATCACCTACACGGAGTCTGCAGCCCCGTCTCCCTGCACCGCTCCAACTTTCCCTTTCTGAAGCCCACCCACCCATGGGCGAATCCGGCTGTCAGTTGCTGAAGGGTCATCCTCCCCACCCACGCCATCCTGCTGGCCTTCCTTTCGGGGGTTTTGCCGAGAGCAAAGGAGAGCCTCTGCCGGCCTGGCCCCTCCTGGCGCTCTGAATTCTGCACGGCTGACACCAGGGGGCAATGATGCCCAAGCAGAAGAGCAGGAGGCCCTGAGAAGCCTGTAACCCCCCTCCTTCCCTCTCTGGGCAACTTAAAGGACAATTAACAGGGCTCCCAAAGCCTCACTTTCCTCTTCCGAAATGCTAAGGGGAGGAGACAGTGGGGCAGAAGGCATTATCGCCCCATTAGGCTCAGCCTCTCAAGAGGGTCGCAGAGGAGCCTCCCCCTGTTGTCCTAACCATCCTGTGGTTTGTGTGGTTTTGACTCAGGTTATGTAAAGCAAGCCATTGTGGCTTGTAAACTACGGCTTATGGCTTTGACTAATGTAAACCCAGGGAATTGTGGTTTATTTATTAAGGCATCATTTCATCCAGTGGGCTCAAGGGATGGGTGGGGGGTTCTTCTGCACGTGATTTCTACCGAGAGACCCTCCAACGGCTTCTCTTACGTCTCCCGTCTGGAGGGACCGGTGCAGCACAGTCCTCCCGCCACAGGAGAGCCCAAAGGCCGCCCCTATGCAGGGAGATCGTCCGGATGGCCCTCCGTTCCCCCTTTTCTGTGGGCCCAACTGGCCGGAGCAGACCAACAGTGCCTTCCCCGTGGCCAGCATGCAAAGAGCAGCTCTCCCTTGGCAAGGAAGACCCTGAGCCTGGGGGTGGGAGAGCAGAATTTTGGCCTCAGGCCCCCCTCCCCACTGGACCTAGGGGCAGCCCAGGGCCCTGGGGGTTTCCTGGCCAGCAGCACCCCAGGAGATGTGCCAGCGGCGCAAGGGGAGCCCTGGCGTGTCAGGTTTACCAACGTGTGCTTCGATGCCTCACCATGACGGCCCTGTCACAGACGTTCAGCTGGGGCTGCCCCGGGACCAGCGTGGCCTTGTGCTGCTGGACGACGGGAGAGACTCTTTCCAAAACCGACTGGTATTCGGCGCTGGAGAAGCTGAAACAGAAGCGCAGCCGTCACAGAGCCCCGAAGGAAGAGACCCCGGACTCCCCCGGCCAGGAACCACCCCTGCTGCAGCCCCGGCCGTCTCCTGGGCCACAGGTTGGTTGAGGGCACGCTCGTCAGCCAACCCAGCCGACTGAAGCTTTGTAGAATCCAAGAACTGGGCGGGTCCGTTTGAGGCCACCCAGTCTGACCCCTTGTTCAATGCAAGCATCCCAATGAAAGCAACCCCCACCGAGGACTGTTTAGTGTCATGCAGAACACGTTCAGGGAAAGGGAACTTCCCTTCTCGCTGGGGATCATGGCATGTAGTCCAGGGTTGCCAGGTTCTTAAAAGTCCAATGTATTTCTCACCAGTTGCTTCCTGATCCTTTTCAGTTAAGGATCTCAGAGGCTGGAATGGAAGATTTCTGCCTCCAGAGCAGATCCCCTCCCGCTCCCAAACAGAGTGGAGGTTTTGGGGGGCTGATCAACAGCCCCCACCCCCATGGGGAAAACCGGCTCCAGGCGGAGGGCAGGCGAGTCGGTTGCTGGGGTTCTGTCCTCTGCCTTAAGCAGCAGCTCCTCCCCCTCTTGACCCCCTTATTTTTATCAGGATTATAAACATTGGCAGGTATTTGTTTAAGTGGATTAATGGCTCCTTTTCTCTGTGGCTTTATTTCAAGCACCTCTTAGGGCTCAGACTTAGCGATCTCATTCTGTCTATCATACTAAAAGTCCCTTAGGGAACAAACGAGTGCCAACTGCATTCAGAGACCAAAGGGAAGCCGCGGCCCACTCCGGCTCCCTTTTCGCTTCCCGTCCGAGCTCACCCTGGTGCCCGGCTGTCGGGCTGTAACCGGCCCACCTCCTCCTTCTCCAAGATCAACCGCACTCACATGGGACAATGGCGTGGCGGCCCTTCTCGCAAACGCCAACCAGTACCGCCCTCTTGGGCAACCCTCCAGTGCCCCACAGGAGGGGTGGGATTTGCACTGTTTGCAATCGAGCTCCGTGGGGCAGTGGGTGGGTGGGGGTGGGCCACAGCTCTGAGCAAAGAGGAAGGAAGCTGGCAAAGGGAAGTTGCCCCAGCTGGGAATCTGATCTCGCTTGCTCAGCTAGGAAGTCAAGCTTTAAGGGATCAGCTACCGCACAGCAAAACTGATCCTGTGCTGTGGGAGCAGCTGACCCTCTGCGACAGTATTTCTCAAGCGTGGCAACTTTCAGAGACCTGGCCTTCAATCCCCAGAATGCAATGGTTTCCCAGCAGGAGAATTCTGGGAGATGAAGTCCAGACCTCTTAAGACCACCCCGGTTGAGAGGCACGGCTGTACAAGGATCGGCAAAACTGCCCTGGGTGAAGGCAGCTCCGCTGTCAATGGGGACCCAGAACGGCCTGCTTAACTCAAGGCAGAACTGAATGCCGGTCCTTCCGCAGGCCGGCTGACCGGCCTCGGGCTCCAGGAGGGAAGGCCAGCAGCGCCCACCCACCAACTGGTGGCAGGCCAGGCCAGGTCATCCCTCTGCTCCCAGGGAGATGCGCTTGGCAAGGGCCACCCAAGACCAAGAAAACGACAAGGGAGCTTGTCCATAGGGTTCATGGTATCCATGGGGCTATGCCTGCACAGGTGTCTCGAACACCTCTTGTCTCCGCCAAGCGACTGGCTGCGCTCTGCCCCCGGGACACCCTAAATGCGTATTCCGCCTCTTCAAGCCTCCCCAAGAGCGGCTGGGATTTGCAGCGGAAGAATGAAAGGCCAGGGCTGGGGGAGCAGGTGGCGCGGAGAGGAGGCTGCCCGCGAGATTCCCCCTGTGTACTGGAATTATTCCAAGCTCTGGATGAAGGCACGGGGTGGACGGAGTCCAGGGTCATTACACTAATTAACACTTTACCTCCGGGAGGTCCCCAGAGAGCCAATCAGGGGCGGAAGGGGAGGCAGGTGGCCCCAGGCACAGGTGTGATGTGTGTTTAGTTCATTTAGCGTAATTGTGCTCCCAGCAGTCTGTCCCCTCTCCGCCTCCCACTTGAAGCAGCTCCGGAGGACGGAGCTCATTCTGGGGTTAACCCTGCCGTGGCCTGCAGCATCCCCAGCTCGGAATGGAGGGGAAGGGGTGGGGGTAGCACACCGGCTTCGTCCCAGGCATGTTCCAGGTTCCTTGCCCACCCTTTCGAGCACGGCTGCGAATCCGAGGGATGGTAACCCTCGTGGCAAAATGGTTGGGGTCACCTGCAAAGGTGGGGTGGGGGCTCCCTTTGGGGGTGGCTCTCCAGGCTCCACCTGCACCCGAGCCCTTCCATCCTTCACGCCCGAGGGCTGCTTGGCTTCTAGTCCAGGGTTACTCAACCTCAGCATCTTAAGACGAGTGGATTTCAACTCACAGCTGGCTGGGGAATTCTGGGAGTTGAAGTTCACCCATCTTGTTAAGTTGCTGAGCTTGATTACGATAACTCCTCAATGGCCGTCTTTGGAGAAAGGGGGCCAGGAGGCTGGTTCTCCTGGGGGCAAAGCTTCCCAGGGGCACCAGCATTCCTCCCCTTCCCCGTGGACAGGAATACGGTTGCTTTGCTGGCCTGCAGGCAACACGGCCCCTGCTGGCACATGCTTGAAGTCAAATTATCTTTGGACAAGTGCTTGCCTCCCCCGCCCCCAATTAGCGTAGGCACCCCCGTCAGGCTGGCCGTCAAGGGGGATAATTAAGTTAAATTAACACAGATACACACCACACGCCTCCTGCCTTAGAAAATGCCCCCCCCCCATGGAAATGAGGGGACTGCAAGGCAGAAGTCCTGGGGTGTTTCTCCCACGGCTGGAGAGGAAGGTTAGCCTGAGCCCTTCCCAAAACCAGCTTCCTTTGCATTGATCAGTGGAGGAGAACGCATCCCCAAGGCTCCACCTAGTGTGGCGCTCCCTCCCCTCCCCGGCATGTCCACGTAGCCCCCTTCCCTTCCCTGGATGGGAGGCTCCCCTCGCTCAGGTGCCCCTCCCCGCTCACCTGATGGGATACTTTTCTCCAGGGTCCCTTCCCAAGTGGAAGATCAGGGGCAGCTTCGAGTGCTCCTCTTGCTCATGGGTGGTGACTCTGGAAACGTTCTGCCCCGGGCAGAAGTCGATGCCCTGCAGCACCAGGAAAGGAGGAGGAAGTCAGCAGCGAGGACAAGGGAGGAAGGGGGCAAAGGGGGGGGGGCAAAGAGACGGAGCTGCAGCAGAGGCCGGGCGATGTCTGTCTTCGTAGTCAGCATCTCACTCAGCTGCTCTCCATCCGAGCAGAGGACGTACCTGGGCCCTCAGGGCATGAGGCTGAAAGGCGAATTCTTCCTTTTGGGATCGCCTCCCTCACTTGCCGCCGCATGCTCTCCACACGCCCATCTGCACGGCTCTGGAGGTTCTCAGGCACCCAGGTCAGGGTTGCCCCAGAGGCGGTTTTCCAACTGGATTTCCTTGTTTTTTTTCCCCCTTGAAGATGTTTCGCTTCTCACCCAGGAAGCTTCTTCCGTTTACTGAAGCAGCTTCTTGGATGAGAAGTGAAAGGTCTTCAAGGGGAAAAACCTGAAAAGTCCGGCTGCCTGTTGGAAAAGCGCCCCTGGGAAACCCACCCGCGTGGTTAGGAATGGCTAGTAGCGCACCCTCTGCATTCGTTCGCCAACACAGGCGCACACAGGAGCGCAGCCTGGAACATCTCCAGGGACATCTGTGATTCTTGGCAACCTGCCTGGCTAAAAAAGATCCAAGCCCTGGGTCAGGCCCGGCCCAGATCTACCCAGGAGGCAGAAGGACGACAGGTGTGGCGGGAAAGAGGTCAAGCGGATGAGTCCCAATCCTCCCCTAGGCAGGCTCCTCTCTCCCTGGGCCTTATTTCTTCATTCTTCATAGGAAAGTGCTCAGGGGTAGGAGGGCCCACCCTCTGCCACTCTGCATCCTGGCACGTCCAGCCACATAACCTCAGTCAACTCTTGCCTCCACCTTGGCAGGGCCGGGGAAGGAACGCAAGGGCCTCTCCCAGGGACGTCCTCCTTGCCCGCCGCTGATGGCCACAGCAGCCCA
>JANHGC010001865.1:165144-178450 GCA_027560395.1 Boaedon fuliginosus
TGGCTTACAGGAGCCCTGCGGGTACAGTTAGAATGCAGCACTGCAGACTAACTCTGCCCACAGCCAGAGGTTTGATCCTGACCGGCTCAAGGTTGACTCAGCCTTCCCTCCTTCCGAGGTGGGTCAAACGAGGACCCAGATTGTTGAGGGACAAGAGGCTGACTCTGAAAAACCACTTAGAGAGGGCAGTAAAGCACTGCAAAGCGCTATATAAGTCTAAGTGCCATTGCTGTTGCAACTTGCAGCACTCCTACCCCCCTGTAGTCCATAAAGACCACCAGGTACCAACTGGCCCGACCCAAGGGAAGGAGCAGGCAGGAGCTACCAGGGGGAATGGGAACACGTTACTATGATGTCGCGTTCCCCTTGATCGAGGAAGAGAGGCGGGGTATAAATTTAATAAATAAATAAATGCCATAGACATCAATCGATCCCAGGGGCCAAGCCAGTTTCTGGCAGGGCTCCAAGGACCTCTGGCCTAGAAAGACGCTGCACTGGAACTCCGGAAAGCCAGAGCATCACTCAGCTCGCTGGAACAAGGGTTAAGCTGACCTTCGTGCCTGCAGACAGGAGGAGGGAAGGGACCTCTGCCATTACTAACTTGTTAAGGATATTTTCCAGTGAATCAGCTGCTCGGCTTAGCGGCTCTTCCTGCCCCACCATCTTGGCTACGATCGAGTTCTGACGGTCGTTGTTGAGAATTACTGTGGTCTGAGGGACAACACTGCAAAGAGAGAAAACCAGGGAAGGGGTGGGAATGAAAACCCCCCGAATAAACGAGATTCAAGAAAGCTCTTTGGCCACCCATTACGTCAGCCCTGGCAGCCTAAGCGAGTTGCTCCGTGGAAAGGGTTACAAGCCTGGGTTTGTGGAGAGGCTTCCCCCTTCCTGGTTTCAAGGCTGCTCGTGTGATGTATTGAATGCGAGAGCTCGTAATCCATCATATTCTGAACTCTGTTCCATTTCTGGAACTCGTAATTCTTTCAAGGAGCTGACTACTTCAGTAGAATTATGTCATGTCCTCTGACCCCTGGCAGAATTATTCCATCTTTTCTTTTCTTTTTCAGCCAATCCGAGCTATATATGGGGAGAGAGAAAATTTAGTCTACTAGTTCCTGAAATCGGAGCGTGACTCAACTTCCTCTGTTGAAAATAGATGGCCTCTTTTTCCAACTCAGTGAGGGAGCTCCACTGTGGGAATAAATGCAAATGTTTTCACGATGGCCTGTTGGGCAATCCTGAGTGACCTACTTCATAGGCTGCTCTAAGCTCTGCATCTTGGTTTACGGCTGGGTTCATCTACCCCTCTGAGCCAAGGTCGAAGGGAGCCCATTACGGTTTAGGAGAACCCAACCATGGCGAAGGCAAAACACGTTATGGTTTTAGTTCCAGCAAATCCTCGTCAAAGGATGCTCAGGCAAGAACCCCCGACTGCAAATGATGCGCCTGCAAGAGTATAAAATTCCCCCTTCCTTCAAAAAGAGGGTCGGGTTTCGTTGTGCATCCTGTTAAGTGGACAGAAAGTTTAAAATGTTTATGCCGAAAGGCTACTTAAGGACACGCTGACCAGCCTTCTCCGCTCTGCTTCGTCAGCCTCTCCAGTTCCACTGGGAGGGCTTTCCCGAGGCATTTGCAACCCTCCCATTCCCAATTCTTGGGGTGCCCCACCGTTTATCAACCCCCACCCCTCCCATCACGCAGAAGGTCTGGCTCACTTCCCACTTTAAAGAACCCCCTGAAGTATTCATTGCAACAAGAGGGGTTCCCACAATATAATTAATGGGGAACTCAGGCTTTCCTTCGTTCTGTAGTTTCCTTTGAAACGGGGGAAAAAATTAAATGAAGATTGACATAAAATGGGGGATGTCTCCTCCTCCTCCTCCTCCCTTTGTCTGGACCATCTGAGCCTCATGGCATTTAATCAACTTAATGAAGAGGGAAGACCTGCCCTTCGTGTCCACCATTAATAATTACGGAAGAAACTCAAGAGCGTCTGGAGCCTCAACCCTACAGAGAAGGTGGGTTTCCCCTGCGCCGTTTCCTTCCCCGGCCCCTGGTTAAGCTGCAGCTTTCTAAGGCGACCCGGCTGTACGCCACGATCTCCTTCTTCAACTCAGCCCGGTGAAAAGTACTCCAAGGGACTGGAGCTACGTGCAGGATGCCTTCCCTTAGAGCTCCATGTGTTCGAGCAGGAGTGCCAAGATTCAAGCGACTATGGGGGCTCCACGGGCGGAGGAGCGTCTCAATGCAGCCATTGATAGACGGGGCACGTGCCGGATTCATTAACCAGCTCCGAGCGGAGATGGTTTCACTCCAAATGGCTCCAGATATTAATACCTGAAGCTCAAGCAGGAGTTGCAGGAGAAGAGATTAAGCAGCAGCTGGGGGGAGGGGTGGAACGTGTGTATGTGTAAATGTGTCTCTGCGTGCAACTGTCACGTGTGAGTTTTGTCCTGTGAGTGTGGATAAGAAGAAGAGCAGGTTAGGATAAGGGATCCAAATGATTTCATCTGCAAAATAGCAAAGGTGACTCCTGCTTGAGGTTTATGCCCAGAGCAGATGGACTGGAGCTGCTGCTCGGGAATAAATACGAATGGCAGCATAACAGGATTACATGTTTGTTTCCTCAGAGCTAGAATCCAAAGAGGTTCATCCCAAACAAGCCATGCTTAAAAACCTGAGGGGAATAACAGGATCCCAGGGCTGATGCTGTATGGCCAAGCCCAGTGAAAGGATAAGCAGCAAAAGCCAGAAATCAAGAGAGGGAGGAGCTGCCAACCTTCTGAAGCCAAATTCATCAGACAGCAGGTGCTCTCTGAGTCCTTTCATCTAACGTCCTTGCCAAAAAGTCCTACTGTCTGAAGGACATCAAGCAACCGTCAGTGTTACCTTGACCCTTGGAGGGTCATCTCCCCCTTAGTTCCTGCACCTACAATGGCCCTTAGCTCTGGACTCTCCCATTTCCTTTCTTCAATGCCAGGCAAGGTAAGAGCTCAGAGCAGCTAAATAATCCGCAATATAGGAGGCCCGAGGAGGACGCGTCACGCGACCCAAGAAAGCAGCTCAAGCCTCTTTCCAAACCGTATTGTGAAGAAGGCCCCCCGGCCTCTATTTTTCAGTATAAAAAAAGGACCTTTGAATGTTTTCAAATATTCAAAGGACACCTGAATGTTTCCTACAGGCAGTCAAAACCTCGCCTGCTAAGCAGAAGGATGCAAATGGCTCAGTGGGTTAAAGAGGATTTAGTATCCGTTCCTGCCTCCCGCCCTCTGATGGACTGAGGATCTGGTTGCTTTCTTTTCAACGGACATAGACCTGCGGAGAGCGTGGGGCCTTCTTAGCGCCGCCTCTCAGGGTTTTAAAATCCACCAACTACTGGAAGATTCCCTCTGGGCTGGTGGAGCTCGGCCAACCCACGTTATCTGTGACCCGGAGTCGAAAGGTGAGCACGTTCAAGGCAGAAGCATTTGTCATCCTTCTGCTGAAAACTACAGAAACTTCTGTGGACTCCGAGATACCCATCGCACATACTTTTCGAATTAGTTGTATTCCTATGTTTAAACATGGGGAAGAATTCAAAACAAATCAGCGTTTTTAGAATGATTATTTTAATAAAATGATTATTTAAACCCCGAGCAAAATTATTAATTTCTTAGGGCTTTGGGGATTCCAGTGTGTATATATATATGTGTGTGTATAAATATATATATATATTTAGGTGTTCGTATCTTGGCCTCTCTTTTTACTGGGCAGGAAAACCATGTTTATTTTTCACCCACTGATTCCTTCCAGAGGTGTTTTCAACTCCTATCCATCACCCCTCGCTTCCCGTTTTTCTTGGCCAATGACCTGTCATTCAGGAGGATGTCTGGCCCTCTCTCAGATGAACTGCCCTCGTCTTCCTTGAAGTCCTATTAAAAGCTCCGAGGGAGGGGAAGGATGAACGAAATGGACATATATTCAGAAGAAATCAGCTGACATCTCACCTGCTCCGAGGTAAATGTTTGTAAACACCAGGCAGATGAATGTTATGGAAAAGCACAATACGGAAAAACAGAGACAAGAACGCCGGCTCTACCATGGTCCCAGATCAATGGATTATTTATAGATGTACCCCGCCCGGGGGAAGAGCAAAGGAGGGGCAGCATCTGGTTTCTAATGAAACCACTTTTGTTCCACTTGTGTAAATATAATCTTACGTGACTTCGCATGAAGAATGTTAACAGATGCCTTTTGTCGAAGAGGATGGACAACTCTAGCTGGGTCTTAAAAGACTATTTAGAAGTTTGTAAGTGGTTTTATACATTAGCACTTCACGCACAAGCGCAGTGTTGGGGATGGAGGGAGGAAAGCAATGGCTGGCTCCGTTTTTATCTGTGATAACCAGAGAGTATACTTTTTTTAGTAAACTGGCCCAGGAGACAATTTCCCTATACTGTTAAGGATCACCATAAACCTGCAGGCCTCCCAAAAAGTGAGAGTGCTTTGACCAAGAACATTGCTAATTACCCATAAATAGGTTTTCTTGCTGTCTGTCTGTCTGTCTGTCTGTGTTTCTCCGATAATAAGACTGTGTCTTATTTTCCTTTAGACTTAAAAATCGGCTTATTTTCAAGGAGGGTCTTCCTTTTTTTGAGGGAGGAGAAGAACGCACTGGTCGGACTCAGAAGCCAGGGATCCTGCAGGTATCCCGGGCACATAAAGGCCACAAAAATCCCTGAGCTTATTTTTGAGGTGGGGTAATAGTAGACCCTCCCCCAAAAAATTAGGGTTGGGCTTATTATTGGGGTGGGTTCTATTTTCTGAAAAACAGGGTATCTATCTATCTATCTATCATCCATCCAGCAGCTAACTGGCTAGCTATCAAGCTATCTGTCAAGCTATCCATCCTTCCATCCATCTTACTGAGGCAAAGGAAAGGAGATAAATGTGCTTTGGGGACTCCAAAAAGGACCGGGGTTCAAATCCTTCACAACATACAAGAGTTGGCTGGCAACAAGTATTCTCATCTCTCCTGCACCATTCTAAACTTTAGCCCAGCTTCTCTCATGTCGCTGGCTCCTAACAGACCAATGTGGGTAAGGGGAGTCTTGGGAGATTCTTTGCAATTAGCAAACGCGAAGCCCTTCAATTAACATTTGCCTAAAGCCAGAGGGGAGATCAGCAGCGAAGCACATGGGCCTTTGGCTGATTGGCCTGTTCCAAAACAATCCTTCGTTGGGAATGCCGCCCAACCACCTTTGGCATGTTGAGTTCAACTTAATGCCTTAATCCCTCCCAAATGATCTCAGTCGACTTTTTTATTGCTAAATTTCTTTAAAACACACATGCCTTTATACTATAGGCAGGGATCTTCTTCAGCCAAATATTTTGAATAAAGGACAGATGTTGTGTATTCCAGATCATCTGGAAAGCCTCATTAGCAATCATATTTATTTAGCATCGGCAATGCCTCGTTGACAACTGCGTACACACTGACCCCTTCACCTCAATTCTTTCCAGGTAGAATTTACCTAGACTGTAGTCTTCGTTTCTTTAAAGCACCACCTTCTGTTATGAATACTTTACAAGAAAGGCAGTGTTGGGATTTTCAACCTGATTTCCGTAAGTTGCGCAACCCTTTCAATTCTCAGCATCAATGACTCCACTTTATACATAATACTTTTCTGCCCCCTTCTGTCCAGTGTAAACCAGACATGGGGATTTAACAGCAGAGCTTCAGTTATTTCTTAGGATCTCTAGAATTATACAGTAGGGGACCGAAATGAACAACTTTCAAGAATACAACCTAGTAGAATCTCTTCTAATTTCAGACCTAACCAGAATGGCTGAGGACAAGGAGACAGGGAAAGATTAAGCCCCAAATGAGAAAAATGGCTCTACTCACAAGGATGCCTATGGAGAGATCATCCAATCCTCCAGGTCCTGGTTGTCCCAAAGGTGCTTTTTCAAAAGGCAACTGGACTTGGTTTTCCCTTGAAGACATTTTGCTTCTCATCCAAGAAGTGTCTTCAGTCAGAACTGAAGAAGCTTCTTGGATGAGAAGCAAAATGTCTCGGGGAAAAACGGTTTAAACTTCAAAAAGGATGATTGAATGACTGTAGGCCAGCTAGGGTGCATTGCACAAAATTGACAGTGAGAAAGGATTGAATAAATGAACGAGAGGGAGGGAGGGAGAGAAAGAAAAGGTATATGTTTAAGGTTACAGGATCACAATCTTTTTGGCTCATGGAAAGTGGATTCTGAATGACTCGAATCCATGCTATCTACCCAAACGTGGCCTTGTTTCCTGCTTCTGAGCCCCCAGAGCATTCCAGCTGGCGTGCCAGAGACCGGCTGCAGAATATCGCCCCTTAATCAAAACCCAACACACCCCATTCACAAACCATCAGAGCAAGTTACGCTTCGTCTCACCCAGCTACACCTAGAAAACTCACCGGGACCAGATTGCCACGGCAGCATCTTTGATGGGGTGACTTGCCTAAGTAAGCACCGCGTAGATAAAAGTCTGTAAGTGACTCTCAGGGACACTCGGCTGAACACGCGTAAGTTATTAACGTCTTTTCGTGGCAACTGATGGAACAAGTTTGCCTTGTGGGCAGATAAAATCTGAGCAGGAAAGGATGTGCAACTGCCGAACCATTCTCTTAGTCAAACAGTCAAGTCTACACTTCTGATGGGCGCGCAGCGATATTTTTAGACTCCGTGTCACGTTTTAAAATAGCGAATGCTTCCGTGTGGCATGAGAAGCCGATGCAAAATCAAGCTTCCGAAATTGGCATTGCAGGGAGCGGGTTTCAATGCCTAGGAAACTGCAGGCAAGTGCACGTCCCACCCGTCTATCTTCCATCAGGCTAAACTACTCTTGTAGGTCGGCTAACGAAACTTAAGACTCTGCTGGTCTTGTGAACAGAAATTCAGAAGCTCTGATCTCATCTAGAACAGGGATCTCCAAACTTAGCATTGTGAAGACCTGCGGACTCCCAGCTGCGGTAGGAAAAGAAGGTTCTGAAGATACAGGATGGTAAACCTCCCTCCTGGGGAAGAATCCCTCCTGAGACCCCAGTGCGGTGGTTTGAGCAATGAGGACTTTTATTAGGCGAACTCCAGATGGTAAGAAAGCAAATAAGCCTTCATCTTCCGAATATATTCCTCCTTTCGTACTCTCTAGTGGTTTATAAAGAACAGAGGAGAAACTACAGATCAGGTTGGATGTCAACTTTAGCCCAGAAATCTGAACTTCTGTTTTTTGCCAAAACAGTGAAGACTGTTAAGTCCTCTTCCTAATATGAAAGTTAATTCAAGGAAGCAACTTTTTTTTTCTTGCCATCCACTCCATTTACAGATTATCAGCAAACTGCAGTACCCAGAAAAACCAGTTAGAGAAGAGATGACCCAGGGTAGGAAGGGGCATGTCCATGGAGCATCTGCCTGGGCGGGGACTGCGTTGGTGGGCCACTTTGTTGAAAGATTGCTTAGGGCAAGGGTCCGATGTCTAAGACGTGTGGACTTCAACTCCCAGAAACACGACTGGAGGAGGAATTCTGGGAGTTGAAGTCCACAAGTCTTAAACTTGCCAAGGTTGGAGACCCCTGGCTTAGGAAATACAAATCTGTCAGGCAGAGAAGCTTGACTTCACCCTTCTTGCGGATCATTAGTCTGGATGCCACAAGAGATTTTCTAACCCTCTGTGATGGCTACATCTGATGTCATGCTGAAGCGAAAAGGCCACGTTCTTGTCAGTTTCCATGCTGGAAGAAACTTTCAGCATATTTTCTTGAAGACTAAGATAATTTTAGAGCCAGACTCATAAGAAATTAAAGACAAGCAGGGCCAGAAAAATTTATGGGGAGAACAGGCAGACTGAAGGCGGAGGAACAAAGCTGAAATAAACTAGAGCTGAAAATTTAATGCATAGTTTAAAAAAAAAAAGCACACTGAGCATGTATGTATCGTTTAAGAGCAGCATTAAACCTTGTGAAGGCTGCCACAATTGTGTTTGTTTTTCAGATGCTACAAAATCCTCTGCTGATTTTGCTGCGAAGTAACAAGATTTATTCTTATTTGTTTTCATCTCATTGTATCAATTTAGCAATACAAATATATGGATCGCATTTGCGCCTTCGGACTCAAAAGGATGCAAAGCTGACTAGTGAGGCAGAGAGAATATATGGGAGCAGGCATGCGCACGTGGGGTTTTTTTTTAATAGTCTCCACTTTTTTTACTTAAACCTCACACTTTCTGCATTTTGTTTTCTTGGAGTTCCCCTTAACCGGGGAAGTGAGGCGGGGTACAAATCTAAATAAATAAATAAATAAATAAAAATAAATAAGTTCCTTCCAGCTGCACACTTGTGACCTTACACCAGGGGTCTCCAAACTTGGCAATTTGAAGACATGTGGACTCCCAGAATTCCTCAGCTGGAGAACCCCCTTCTGGCTGGGGAATTCTGGGAGTTGAAGTCCACACATCTTCAAATTGACAAGTTTGGAGACCCCCTGCCTTAACACTGCACTTAACTCACTTCTACATCCTCGTCTCCCCCCATAAATGCTGAAGGATCGGCCCACCCTCCAAAGAACTAAGCCAGGTGAATGAAAGACAGACATTATTCTGTCCAGGCTCTCCAAATGCAATGTATAGTTACCATTTCAAAAGCACCGGTGTCTTTATGTCCGATGGGATGGGAAATTCAGGCATTTTGAGGAAAGGGTTGGAAGCAGCTTTCACAGACTATGTGTCTTTGTGGCACGCCACATGGAGGAGAGCATGTCGCATAAACACATATCCAGGAATTCTTTTCATCAGCCCAGCCGTTTCCAGCTATTTCTCTCCTTTTCTGAATGGTGGTGATCAAGAAGTAATAGGAAAAATAATATATATATTATTTTTTGCAGTCAGGCAGTACAGACTGGCAAAAAATTGGATGATGCTTTTGAGATGTGACTTCTGTCTATTTCTCTACTACAGCAAAGTTGAGTTGCTATCTAAAAAGAATAACTTCTTAGAAGATAAAATCCCTGATCAGTTTATTTACTACAGGGCAAAGCAATTTAGTTTAGGATGGAATATAAATAAATCTAAGGAAAGGCTCTTAAAAATAAACCAAATATTTCTTGTTCTCTACCCACCCCCCAATCTTAGCATTGTTTTGGTTTTAAAGAGCGTGCACTTCTATTTTCTCCATTGGAAACTTTATTTATAATAAAACTCTTGTTATTACACTAATGATAAATGATGAGCCCATGAAATAGCACAGCTGTTAATGGCAACACAGAACACAAGGCAAGTCTACATATCATTATTTATAATACATAGCTCATCTCACAAAACTGTTCTGTGCACCTGGGGGAAAAGCATTTTGCACAAAAATATTTCCCTTGGGGGGGACACAAACAGCTTCAGAATACCCATCAACACTTCATTAGGCAAAATTCAGCCCTGAGGCACAGACTACATCCATCAAAAATGCAATCAACTGTAATTACTAAAATCTGTGATAACACTCACTGGACATACTTTCTTCTGTTTCCAATGAAGGTCTATATATCAAAACCTATTTTCAGTAAACCCACCAAAGACAAAAGCAAGATAGAGATTTAAACAGACACCCCATAGGAAGAGTTGGCATAAAAATAACCCCTTTTAATGCGTGTATCATCATGCTGATGATAACATACCCTGCCATCTGCTTTCTATGAAGTTAAAGAGAGGAATGTGTATATTTTAGCTGGGTTTGGCTGTTTGGCTCTGGTTTTTGTATGTGTGAACCCAGCCATCTTTTTTTTTTAAAAAAAATCCTTGGTTAAAACAAACCAAGATTTAGCACTCTAAGTGAACCTGCCTTAAAAGCTATCTACAATAAGGAAACTGAAATTCCAAATATTTTGCTCTAAGGGAAACAAATCCCTTTGTATAGAAAACTGTCATAATTCCCATTTCAATTTTTTTTTTAAAAAAATGTGAAAATCAGTGAGGATTTTCAAAAGAGAGAGTTTGAATATGAACGTGTCCAGTTTTTCTGTGTTGGAAGCATGAATAATCATGGTTAATTATGAGGCTGTCCAAAATCAGAGGGCTTAAATGTAAAGGTAAAGATTCCCCTTGCTGGTCGGTTCCTGACTCTAGGGGGCGGTGCTCACCTCCGTTTCAAAGCCAAAGAGCCAGCGCTGTCCGAGGACGTCTCTGTGGTCATATGGCCGGCAGGACTAGATGCCAAAGGCACATGGAACGCCATTCCCTTCCCACTAAAGGGGGTCCCTGTTTTTCTACTTGCATTTTTTACATGCTTTCAAACTGCTCGGTTGGCAGAAGCCGGGATGAGTCACGGGAGCTCCCTCCATTACGTGGCACTAGGGATTCGAACCACTGAATGGCCAACCTTTCTGATCGACAAGCTCAGCGGCTTACATGCTTAAACTCTAAGAAGGTCGAACTTTTTATTCCCAAAGTCAAAACAAAATCCTGGGAGGGCCGTGCCCTAAATCTCAACAGGCAAGGCTGCTACACCAGCTCATCTACAAGGTCCTGTAGAAACAGGCCAGGCCAAGCGACAACGTGGCAAGACCCCCAAGCCCACTATCCCAAGGGCAAGAGAGGTATTTAGCTGGTCACAGAGCAAAGGGCACCATTTTTTTCTGCCTTCAAGTAAAAACAAAAACATTTCTCGTTCAAAAGCTGCATGCCACGTTCCTGCCAGTTGGCCCAAAACTGCCCTGTTGATTGACCGGGAGAGACAACCGGGAGGAAAGAGGCAGCACACGCAGGGACTCAGGGGGACTCACCATCTCACTTTGTTGCAGGTCTGGGTGGCCCCTAGCGGGGACCCTGCCACCATGGGCACCTGGATGGGGCTGTGCTGCTTGTTCATGACCAGGTCCAGTTTCTCTTCCAGGGACTTGCAGGTGGCGTCCAGGGCCAGCAGCTTGGCTTCGATGCTGTCCAGCCGCAGGCATATCGTTTGGTTGATGGAGTACAGGAAGGACTGGGGAAGAGAAGGAGCGGGGTGAGCGGGGCGAGGTGGGGCAGGGAAGCGCTGCGTTAGGCTCGCCTTGACACGGGCAGCTGCCCAGGGCACCAAGGGGCAGCGAAAGCGCAGGTGTCCCCCACAGCCTGCCTGGGATAACAAACAAGCCTTTGGAGGGTGTGAGCAAGGGTTCAACGCCTCGCCTACATTCTGGGAAGGGAGTCTCTGAATCTACCGATGGCCCCAAGTCAAGAATCTGGTGGCATCCTTTCCAACAAGCACATTCGGTTCACGGGAACGAAGCCCGCGGGGTTCGAGGCTGACTATTATTTCAGCTGTCCTCCTGGACCTCTCTTGCCTTCCAGTGGAGGTTACCTGCTCAAGGGTTTTGCCTGTGGTATTTCTGGAAACAGAGCTGAAAAGGAGGGATGGTAAATGTGCTTCACGTTCTGAAGCACCCCTAGCTCATTGTGGGCCTTTGAAAAATAAGTATTCCGCTCAAAACCATGAGATGACAAAATATAGATTTTGCTTTGAGTTGTACCTGGAGGAGACTGGGCTTTTTAAAAAAATACTTCTTGTACCCCCTCTGGCGGACAGGATTATAAAATAATAAAACAAACTGAGTTCAAGTGACCTACAAACTGTGAAAGTGAAACACACAACTTTAGAAAACATCTAGCCGTATTTTTAGGCTATTTTTTTTTCGTTATAAGTCAGCAATCTCTAAACTTAAACCGAAACTTTTTTCTAATCTTCTTAGTGGAAATTCTGCAGAATATTGAAGATTACTCGCTTACTATTTTACTCGTCCTGCTTTTTTTAATTAAAAAGCTGCCAGCCCAGCCTTAAGCTTGGTTGTTTGATGCAATCAAAATTTATTTCTAATTCATGTGACCGCAGGAGGGGAGTCAGCCATCCTCGGAACTCCGAATCTGGATTGCATCTTTTTTTGAGGTCCATCGTCACTCCAAAATGGTCGCAAGTCAAGGACTAGCAGTACAGGAGAAGAGGCCTCAGGTCTTTCCATGATAAAGTCTATCTCTCAAATCTTCAGGACTTTTGGCCAACACCAAACGTGGCCCTGCAAATGTCCTCAAGGACCCTCGGTGGGCACGATGGTTGAAATCACCTTAAACCCTCATAAAACATAGCCATTCTCTAGCCACGATTAGCTGCCCTGGGCGAACGAGGAGTTTTAACGTTGTAAGCCGCCTCGAGTTCCCCTTCACCGGGGAAGAGAGACGGGGTATAAATCTAATAAATAAATAAATGAATAAATAAATGCAACAACCTTAATTGACGGGTCCTGACAATTGATTTCTATCCGCGGCCGTTTCAAAGGAGGGTCCACGTCTTCATCGGTCACTTCGTGGTTTT
Source organism: Boaedon fuliginosus (assembly GCA_027560395.1). Taxonomy (NCBI): domain Eukaryota; kingdom Metazoa; phylum Chordata; class Lepidosauria; order Squamata; family Lamprophiidae; genus Boaedon; species Boaedon fuliginosus. The sequence continues at coordinate 177,492 of JANHGC010001865.1, forward strand.
CCAAGACAACTGCAAGCCCAAAAACAGAGACAAGCAAAGCGTTTTCAACCCAAGGCCCTCGGTCATTATTACATTAAAAGGGAAAGCAACAAACTGGGTGGAGAGAAGCGTTCTAGAAGCTGTCTATGCCGGGAAATTCTTCTCCCAAAATTTGTTTTCACAGCTAAGTTTGCCTATTAGTTAGGGACAGTGTTTCACAACTGTAGGCAACTTTAAGGGATGTGGACTTCAACTCCCAGAATTCCCCAGCCAGGCCTGGGAGTTGTCTTAAAGTTACCAAGCTTGAAAAACACTGATGTAGAGGATTTCAGCAGTGGATCATCAGCCAGACGTTGGAGATTTTAACTTCCTTGGTAGCCCACCCATCAGACAAAGAAGAGCTGGGATTCTGAGAACTAGTTCAACCCATCTGGGCGAGCCTAGATTGGAGAAAGCTTCCTTAAATGGGTTTGATCCAACGGGGCAGCCTTCCTTCTTTACTTTAACTCATCTGCATGCTCCCATCTACTCCTAGGGAAGGCCAATGCTATAGATTCCATGGCCGTTTTCTGTTTTAAAACAAAGTTAGAAGTAAAACACCAGATTTTCAGGACATGGGGTTGGACTAGAAGACCTCCAAGATCACTTCCAACTCCGTTATTCTAGCCTAGTCTAGTCTAGTCCAGTCCAGTCCTAATTCATATTCTATTCTATTCTATTCTATTCTATTCTATTCTATTCTATTCTATTCTACTCTGCTCTACTCTGCTCTGCTCTACTCTACTCTACTCTACTCTCCATTCTACTCTATTCTACTCTCTATTCTATTCTCTATTCTACTCTCTATTCTATTCTCTATTCTATTCTACTCTCTATTCTATTCTACTCTCTATTCTACCATACTCTGTGTTCTATTCTATTCTATTCTATTCTATTCTATTCTATTCTATTCTATTCTATTCTATTCTATTCTATTCTAT
>JANHGC010001865.1:254356-265145 GCA_027560395.1 Boaedon fuliginosus
GGTAGGCTCAACCTGGCCTCCCGGAAGGGCACACCCAGGTCTCAATTCGCTTCTGCTACTGCACTCAGCAGGGGGACCTGGGGCCTTCCTCCCAGGGCCTTTCCTACCCTCCCCACCCAAGAGCCCTTTAAAAATCCCTTTTAAAGCCCTTAAAATATTGTAGCATGCCATTTCTCAGGGTCCCAAATCTCATCCCTGATAAATTCTTCTAAGCCTGCCAGCTTTAATTTCGACTGGGAGAGATCTCTAATGGACCAAAGTTCTTGTTTGTTATAATGGTAAGGGGGCTTAGACAAAACAAAAGATATAGAACATCAGATCTGAATAGACCTCTTCCATGTTTCAACTTGCAACAATGAAAGAAGTTGTTTTGGATAAGGAAACATGTGAATCAGGTATTGCAAATCAGTCATGTGAGGTGTCTAAGATATCTAAAAAGAGAAGTCATCTTCTGGTTGGTGACTCAATTATAAGAAGTGTCAATTTAGAAAACAATGTGGAGGTCTTAAAAAAGATGAGATGTCTGCCTGATGTTATTGCCAGTAGAGAAAGAGGTGTGTTGTTAAGATAGTCAAGAGTGCTAGTAAGGTGCAGTGATGTTGGTGTTGTTGTGCATCTTGACACTAATGACCTGTCTGAAAGAGATGTATTTTCTGTGCAGAATGATTTCCAGAGCTTGTGAATGAACTTAACAGGATAGGTTATAATCTCATCTTTTAAGAGGTTTCACCTGTATATAAGGAATAAAAAGGAAAAGGTCAGCATATAGTGGAATTTAATGTGTAACTAAAAAATTGGTGTAAAGCAGAAGGTTTTGGTTATGTTAGTTGTGATGTTTGCAGTTGGTCTGATGAAAAGCTGTGCTAACGAGATGGTTTACAGCCATCACAGAAAAAGTACTGAATTACTTAGTACTAAATTCAGGAGTTTTCTGGAGAAACATTAAAACTGAATAATGGGGACAGAGTTAATTGATAGAGAACATTTATGTCACCAGCAATCTAAAACCAATAGGGTTTCAGTGTCTATTTAACATAGAGGAGTTTAACATAGAGCAGAACATTTGTGCAGTTAAGAATATTAAGGTTGTCATTAAGAAAAAGCAAGCTTTTGATTGTTTGTGCCATACCATGTGCACTAATCAAACAGGTGATAAAGAAGAAAGGGATACAAAACAGGTTATGTAGAAAACAAACACAGGGACAGTCAAAAAGGACTCAAATGATGATACACCAATACATAAAGTATGAGGATTTTTTTCTTTTTACAACCCCTTAATCCTTTTATTGGGGTAGAATTGGGTGATTGAATGACCCATCTCTATAGAAATACAGCAAAACAATGATGAAAACCATCTTGCTTGCATTTGGGTCAATATAAAAGGAAAAATCATGACATTGCTATATGTGTATATTACAGGCCACCCAACCAAACAAAGGAAATAGATGAACCTTTTGCTGCATGTACAAAGTACACCACCATAACAATAGGGAACTTTAACTACCCTGACATCAACTGGGAGACAAATTCTGCACCTAATGGAAGGTCAAACAGATACCTAACAAACATAGCAGACAATTCTCCCAAAAGGTAGAAAAGGGAACTAGACAGTCACTGGACTTAATTTTCATTAACAGAGATGAAATGATAGAAGTTACAGGAACCTTAAGGTGAATGATCTTCATACAGTATTAGAATTCAATGATATGCAAACACAGGCAATAGAACAAAGTCAAGTTAGAGTCTTTTGGACTTAAGAGAGTCGATTTCAATAAACTTAGAGCCTGGAAAAGATTCCATAGATGAAAATCCTCAAGGGGAAAATAACCCAAGAATCTTGGGAAATTTTGAAAAATGAGATTATAAAAGCCCAGTCTGGCACAATTCCAATAAAGAAGAAAAATAAGAGATCTTAAAAGAAACCATCAGGGCTGCACAAAAAATTCTCTGATAAATTGGAAGACAAACAGGACAAGTATAAAAAGTGGAAAGAGGATCACGTAACTAAGGCAACATATCAGCAAATAACCTGAACCTGTGAAGATGAAGTCAGGAAAGTTCAGATTCAAAATGAACTAAGGCTTGTGACAAAAGTAAAAACAAAACAAAACAGCACTTTCTTTCAACATATTAAAAAATAAGAAAAGTCAAGGAAACAATTAGTTCATTAATAGGGAAAAAAAGGAAAAACACTAGCCGCCTAGAGTTCCCCCTAACGGGAAATGAGGCGGGGTATAAATTTAATAAAATAAATAAAATAAATAAATAAAAAAACCTGATGAGCAGCAGGAAGAAAGCATAACTGCTTAACTCATTTTTTACATCTGTCTTTACACAAAAGTTAAAAAAAAATCCAGCCTATCAAACAAATCCTGTAAAATGCAGATTAGGAATGCAAGTCAAAATAAGCAAGAAAATGGTAAGAGAACACATATCCACTCTGATGAGTTCAAATTACCAGGACCAAATGGATTACACCCTAAGGTTCTGAAGGAATTAGCAGACCTGATCTTAGAACCACTGTACCATATCTTTCAAAGATCCTGGGGAACTACCAGATGACTGGAAAAGGGCTGATGTAGCTCTCATCTTCAAAAAAGGGAAAAAATGGATCTAGGAAACTACAGACGTATCAGAAGATTCTGAAAAAGATAAGCAATGAATTTGGGAGCATCTAAAAGCAAACAAAGTCATAACCAGAAGCCAATATGGCTTTAAAAAAAACATGCGCCAGACAAATCTTTTTGTATTCTTTGATTAAATGATAACAATTAATGGATCAGAGAAATGCTGTGGATATAACTTACTTGGACTTCAGTAAGGCATTTGTTAAAGTACAGCATGACCTACTACTTGATAAAATAGAAAAATGTGGGTTAGACAGCTGGATTCATAACTGAATAGCCAACTACACTCAACCTGTAGTCCTTTACAGAACTATATCTACATGGTGGGAAGTATGAAGCGGGGTATCCCAAAACTCTGCTTAGACCCAGTATTCTTCAATAACTTCATCAATGATTTAGACAAGAGGATAGAAGGAGAATTCATAAAATTTATGCATAATACCAAGCTGGCAGTAATAGTCAACAGTGCAGAAGATAGGCTCAAGATACAGAAGGATCGTCTTGAACACTGGGCCCTATCTAACAAAATGAAATTCAATTGTTAGAAAACAGGATTTCCTGAACACTAAGCCTAAAGTCAGCTGAAGGAACAATATCATCAGAAAATTGATAAACTACCCATGGGGAGCTCAACTATCTAGATTGTGCACATTTATTTATTTATTTATTTATTTATTTAGATTTATACCCCGCTTCTCTTCCCCAGTCAAGGAGAACTCGAAGCGGCTAATATGAATATGGATTATGTCCATATTCCAATGAAGATGCAGGTAGACCTTGACTTATGACCACATTTGGGCCCCCAATTTTTGTTCCTCAGTGAAACATTCGTTAAGGGAATTTTGTCCCATTTTACGACATTACTCATCACAGTTGTTAATCAGTTGAATTTCTGCTGCTAAGTTAGTAACATGGTTGTTAAGTGAATCTGGCTTTCCCATTGGTTTTATTTGTCGGAAGGTCATAAAAGGCGATCACATGATTGCACTTCTAAAATGTGAACATGGGGGTTGTTTGTCAGGTAATTCCGTTTTTAATAAGATTGGCATTCATTATAACTGTAACTGACCATACTGTAGGAAACAGGCTGTAACGTTGACAGTTAATATGCTTTAGATTAAGCTATCAGCACATTCCAGCAGCGTCTCCCCTCCGGCCTTTTGGAGTGGAAGTTACCACCGTGTGTCATTAGTTGAAGAAGGCAGTAAAGGGACTCCTGTAGCTGAATTGGAATTAAGCAACAGCTGTAATCCTGTATCTCCCAACTGGGAAATATTTTTGATTTTGCAACTATACCCTGAAACAGCATTTTGTGTTGTTTTCTCCTAAAGAAAAAAGAAAAGCGAGGAAAAAAACAGCTGTTTTTCTCTACAACCGCTTGTGTTACACCTCTTAGGAAAGACCATTGATTTATTGCATTACCTCACTGCATTGAGCATATCTATTTCATTAGTGTATCATGCCTGTGCTATTTTTAACAATAAGTTGAAGGGACAGTGCTGATGAAATTACATTATTTTGATACCCGGCTGCAAGAAAAGTGGTAGGGTCCCAAAGGCTGCTTGCAAAAAGCCCTCTGTGACTCTGTGGGACTACTTGGGATTTTCAGGTTGGGATTGGATGAGGCTACCACATTCAATAATCTCCTCTTGCAAGCCCTTCATTAGAAATGGTTGCGTTCTATTTTGATGTGGGTGAGTTCCACAAAATACGTGTGCATAACCTGTGGAAGGATACCACCAGGCCAAGCTACTGTGCTCATTGTGCTTATGGCCAGAACTGCCTTTTCAGGTGATTGGAGAAGGTACTACCAGTAGAATCCAATAGCTTTCTCGAAGTAAATCATCAATGCTTGATGGGGTTTGTGTGTGTGAATTGCCATGAGACCTGGAAGCCGCCAAGGTTTTTGTCTGAAAGAGGTGGTGGCTGATTATTTCAGGCCATTGCTTGCCCCCAAGCAGCAATATGGACTTGGTTGTAACTGACCCCTGAGAAATATTGGTTGTGTAGTTCTACTTATCAAAGTTCTTTTGAGTATAAATGCTGCCCGCCCCCCCACATCCCCTAATGCGTACAATTGGTGGTTTGTGGGTGTGGGTGTTGCTGTTAAGATTGGAATTAACGTGTATGGTGTATAATTGGCTAAAAGAGGAAGAATATTCCGGGGGGCGGGGGGGGTTCAGTTTTCAGCAGTGGGTTAAATTCTTAGCAGAAGTGATTTAGGAGTTGAAATCCTTCCTAAGGAAATCCATGTTCATTTGAAATGCATGAAATCCCCGTCTTTTCACGGTTCTAATATTGTGGCACCTACACCATTTGTCTCCGAATTTTGAAAAGATTACCACTCGAGGCACTGTCCTTGTTTCTGCATAATATTGTGCCGGCCTGTCATCTGATCTCCCGCATCTCCTGTCAATCTTCATTGACCGTCACAGACCAAAGTAACGATGCAGTAATGCCAAAATAAAGAGTTTGCATGCATTACAATTGTGAGCTATTCAGAGACAGAGGTTTGATGCCTGGGTGAAATAAGAGATGATGACAGGTAGCAAAGATGCTAAGTAGGCAGTCCTTAGCCTTCCCTAGATCATAAGGAAGTTGCTCTTGACTGCTGGTGTTATTCTGCAAACTCCTGTGAGTTGTGAGGAATAATAGGGGTCCAAACCAAGGTTGGGCAATGGAGTTGGCTTGTATAGAGAAAGGTGAGGTGAGTCTTGCACCTCCTCTTGGAGGGAGATGCTTAGCTCAGGGCATATTCAACTCCTTCCTTCTCTGCTTCAGCTGACGGGGAGTTTAGTTGCTTCAGAAAGTGGTACAGGTGCAAGCTGCCCTCTCCCACCCTCCTTCAAAGAGGGCAAAAACATTCACCTCTGCAAAATTCACTGGAAACTCATTGGATCCAGTATGCTGTAATGGGTGACTCAGTGCTTCGAGTTGGTGCAACTAATCTGCAGAAGGTTGTCCAGTCACTTGCTCCTACAGCTAATACAACTCTTGCCAAGCTTGGGGTTGTTTTTTTTAATGGGGGGAGTGCTTCTGTTTCTGTTATTGTGGTGTGTGTCTGTATTTATGCTACAATATTGATATCATCTGGGGCAGGGGTTTCAACTTGTAGACTTGTGGACTTCAGCTCCCCAGATTGGCTGGTGAAATCTGGAAGTTGAAATCTACAGATCTTAAAATGGCCAAGGTTGGATGTCCATTCTAGGGCCTTTCAATCGGTATGTCTTCATCATGAAACCAATACATAGAGTAAATGGCTGCCTTGATGGGTTCCCCAAGTGTGACCCCATAGAACAGAATCCTTTTCTGGTGAAGATACTGTAGCTAGCTCAGATTAAATTGATAATATATGTCAAGAATTATTACAGAAATTCAAGTAAATTGAGATCAACCCATCCTAAGAACATTATTTGATTGAGTGATTGGTTTTTAAAAAAAGACACAGAACAGTACCTATTATTATACCTATTATTATACCTATTATTATACCTATTATATTATCTCCCTTGAAGATTGAAAGACATGTGCTACTCTTAGGCTAATAGAATATATTTTTGTTGAAAAATATTTATGGTTTTTGATATGTCTATATACATAAAACGGTATATAGAACACAGTTATCTAGAGAACATTTTTAAGAATGTCATTTAACTGAGAGCATAATAAATTGAAGTCCGGCTATTTGGGCAAAAATAATGTTCATCTGAGTTTTAGTTTCCTGTCCCAGAGATTACTCATGTTTTTAAAATAGCAGTTATATGCTTTTCTCATAATTCCCAATATACTTAATGGGTATTGTGGTTATCTTAAGATGCTGAGTTCACTACTTGTCTAGTCACTGAATTTGTATTTTGTTTTGATTTTAACTTTTTTTTAATATTGAAAGGAAACCAACTATAATAAAAGAAGCCCAAGATCTTTTAATCTTGAACCTGCTTTTGGAAATACATGAAAAAGTTATTCACAGTCTGAAAATAAAAAGGAATGAAGTTGTGGAATCAGACAGGAAATTAAGTCTATTAGTACTGTAAATTGGAACTGAATGTTCCATATGTTGTCCACATGAGTGAGGTTTAATGGGTTTCTAATGTGTGCCTCATATCTGTGGTTGCATTTGTAGCAGAAAGGTAGTAACTGGATATGTTAGCGTTGCCATCTTTGTGTACGTCTCTCTGGCAGTTATCTCACATGTAGCATCTTCCTGGCATAAGACCAGAGAAGAAGGAAGAAATGGCAAGTGTGAAGAGTTTTTATTACTACAGTATTTTATTAAAAATTTGTTCTGGCAGATCAGAGCATTGCCTGCCTAAAAAATATTAGCCCATCAGATCTGGCAAAAGAGGCATGCTGTGGGTCCCATCTGTTAAGGAATTAAGTTGGCAGGCCCAAGGAGGTCTGCCTTCTCTGCCATGGCACCTGCCTTATGGAACATTCCCCACCCCACCCCAAGTGAGGTCAATTCCATCTCTCGTTCTCCTGAAGTTCCTCAAGACCCAGCTTGATCATCAGGGATGGGGCCCTGGGAGATCTTGAGGTTGGGACTCCTCCCACAAAACACCAGAAAAGGAGGCCTGCCAGTACAATTAGCCAAGGTATTGTTTCATGTTTTGTATGGTATAAGGAGCCATCTTGGGTTCCGAAGCCAGAACTCGCTATTCAAATTCAAACACTTGGTGAACCTGTCCCAAAAGTGCTTTTTCCAAAAGGTACCTGCACTGTCTAGATTTTTTTTCCTTTGAAAACATCTTGCTTCTCATCCAAGAAAGCTTTTTTTTCCCAAAGGAAAAAACCCAAGACAGTCCAGTTGTCTTTTGGAAAAAGTACCTTTGGCACAACCATGATGGTTGAGAATCTCCATGGACACTCGGTGGACCTGGTTCCCTGGCCTTGGGTTGCTTGTACTTCATCCCCGTGTGGCATTAAGGAAAAGCATCCAGGCATCGTGGATGGACTTTGCCATCCAGATGTGGGCCAGTAGGAGTAATCGCGGATGCCTGCAGCCCTCTCTGCTGCTGAAACAAAGAAAATAGGCCTGTGGCCCTTCCATAGATAACACGTATTTCTTTTTTTTAACAGTGAGCGTCGAAAAGGTGGAATTAAAGGGATTATCACACAAGAAGAATGATAGGACTGTTGAATATTCTTTTGAGGTGAGTATCAAAGATTGACAAGGAAATACGAGTGAGATGAAGGGAACCAGATGTGGAGCATTCGGCAGGCTATTTTTAAGGCCTCTGGGGGTGCTTTCTTTGAAATAATAGTGTGCCCCCCAAACATATTCAATTTTACATTGCCTCTGATTCCAAAATTATGTGTCTTGGGCATTTACCACTTCATTTAGGAAGTAGTCTGTATATACCTTTTTTTTATTGCAAGGACTTTAATTATTCATTTACATTCAACATGCACTGAAAAAATACCAAGCATTTGCTCATAACCCAGTCTAGTTGTGTACATACAAGGAAAAACTTCAGGCGCAGCCCTCACGCCATAAGCGATGATAAAGTAACCGTGATGAAGCAGAGATAACAGTAATTGTGTCCTCCTGTTAAATAATACCTCATTAAAGTTGTTGGGTGTCTATCTCGTGCCTTGAGGCTAATCATACAAAAGGCGGCGAGAGGAAAAAACGGGAGATTTTTGAATATCTAAAACTAAAAATTCAGCTCCGTTCACAGGAGAGGGGAAAGTCCCGTCATTCCCGTGGTTTTATTTTGATCTATTTGGACTACAAACTCCATCCCCTGAAGGACTCGCCCCAGCATGCACCAAGGGGCCTCCCCAGTCTGAGAGCTTAAAATAAGCAAAGGTGGGCACTCTGAGCTTGAACTCAATCTGCAGAAGCGGGCTTCCGGGGGAAAGTTGCCCCCCAACACCTGTGCAGGACTTCCTTACCTCCGATGGACACATAACATGAATATTAAAGCTAACAGAAACTGGGGGGCTGACGAGGTCACCATTACAGCATGCCAAGACTTGGGACATTCTCCTAAGCATGGAGTTCGGAGCGGATTTTGAGGGTGCTTTTCTTCCCTGCGAATATCCGGAAAAGGCAAGCAGAAAGCCACGGAAATGGAACCACAGTTAAACGCATCCAGAAGTGCTATTCCCTGCACGCTTCATCTGTGTGCGTGTGAAAGAGAGAGAGGGGAGGAAAAGAAATCAACAAAGCCCCAGGAAGAATCGGCACTGCCTGCCCCCGTTTCTGTTTCTTAGTTTAAGTGAAGCAAGGGCTGGAAAAAGGAAATTCCTGAATGACGTCATGTATTTTGAAACTCTTTCCTCCCATCAGGGCTTTTGGCAGTATCCTCAGGGCTGGAAAAATGCATGCATTGTGGTGGTTCATTTAGTGTGGAAACATCCTCCTCATCTCGTCCCTGCTTGTTTTTTAAAAAAGGATAGTGGCTGTATTTCCCCACCTGTCCCCAAAGCCTTCAGGTACAATGCATGCAAAACACACACTGGGCTTCTTTGCCTGTGTCTTGCACTATAGGTACATGGGAATCCAGTTACTCGCTCAGCCTCTATGGACTTTCAAGAGATGTTCTCAGATAGTTGGTTGAACCTGCAGGAGGAAAAGGATGCAGATTGGGGGCCGGGGGTTGGTACATCCTCTCTTACACACACACACACACACCCATATGCACTATGGGGAAAACATCGTAACCTTCAGAAATGCTGGCAGGATTGCCCCGTTGACCATGGCCCGGCCCTGTCCGCCCCTCCGTCCATTCTAAAGCTGCTTGATGAGGCCTTCTTTCTCGTCTCCTTAGGTCTTGTGGTCCGATTCCTCAGTGACCGTGGTAACAAAGTCTTCTGCCGAAGTGACTGATTTCATTTCAAAGGTAAAATGATTTTGTACCATCGTCGTGTTTAAGGTACCTTTGCAAGCCCGTATCTTGCACAGCTTCAGAAAAAAAAAAAAGATTACTTTTCTGCACGTTCTACATGTCGGTTTCCTATTGAATGTTTTAAGTAATATATTCATGGGCTGCTCGCTTCTGAGCAGCAGCTGACAGCAACACAGTACAATGCCAATAATAAAAGCCCACGTTTTCTTTCTTAGTTAGGTCAGTTGTGCCCAGAAGAAAACTTGGAGAAATTCATTCCTTTTCTAGCTGGTCCAGATTCATTTTACTTAGAAAGAAGCCATATGGACTTGGAATCAGACCTTAGGTATATACTTCGAACTTTTTTCTGAAATTTGTCTGCCTTATTCTTTTCTTTTGTTCAGTTAATGAATTTTAACTATTTCATAAGGTAATAACTCTTATTTAATTGCCTCCCTTGCTTTGGTTGCAGTTATGGTCAATATTATGAAGCCCTGCTTAGATTCTCATGTGGCCCAACTACCTTCTGGCTCTCACACCCTGCTTTCATCAGCAGGGCCCAGTTCTGTTATTCTGTACCGCAGAATCCTCACACAATTCTGCTCGGTAGGAATTCATGCAGTCCCTTTGGGGGAGGGGGGAGAAGGGGGGGTTGTGTTGGTTCCTTGGAATTTGCATAATTTCAGGCCCAGATCCACCTCCCTAATTAGCACTGTGCAGGACGGGGTTTAATAGGTCTTCCCTTTGAGAGGCCTACCATTGTTTTAATTGCAGTTGCTTTGGCAAAATGACAAAAAGACATGCACTCTAGGGTTACTTGAGAAGTTTCCCAGATAAAGCTCGCTTTGAGAAGGGAATAAAAGTAAGAAAAACAGCTTGGAGGGACAACTTCAGACGGGGAGAGTGGAGGGGAGGAAAAAGAGGGAGGGGGAGGGGGTTATTTCAGGAAACAAGAAGGCTTTGAGATGATGGAAGCCGATAAGAGCCAGGCAAGGGGGAATCACAGGAGCGACCGCTCTGAAGGGTTTTACGGATTTAATTCACCTACACGGCCCTTGTATGTGTGGCTCCCCATCTAAAGAGGCCTCGGCAGTGTTGGAGAGGCTTGCGCTAGATTTGGGGATGGACAGGAAGCGGCTGCAAAGAACTTAAAAGGAGGCATTGTGTGGGTAGAGAAATGAGAAAAAGGAATAACTTTGGCAGAAAAAAATAAATCTTAAGAGCCAGTTGCATCTGGTAAGCCAAACCCGCTTAAAAATATAATAATAATAATAATAATAATAATAATAATAATAATAATAATAATAATAATAATAATAATAATAATAA
>JANHGC010001865.1:265502-278630 GCA_027560395.1 Boaedon fuliginosus
ATAATAATAATAATAATAATAATAATAATAATAATAATAATAATAATAATAATAATAATAATAATAATAATAATTAGGGCATCGGTGGAAAGCCAGAGTTGAAACTCCTGAAACTCCTGCATGGTTGGCAAAAGCAATTAATTAAATCACGTGAGCAAGGTTCTAACGGGCAAGGAGGAGGTTCTAGTCTGACCAGTTATAAGTGGCCCTCGATTTATGACCACAATTGGGACTGGAACCTCTGTCCCTAAGAGAGGCTGTTAAGCGGATCTCGAATCATTAAGAGATTCCAGTTTCACCTCTTGATTTCAGTGCCCCTGTAACGGTCCCTGAACAAATGGTCCTAAGTCAAGGCCTTCCTGGAATTCTGAATCGATTGTCTTGGCAGATTTAACTCACACCAGGGGAATACCGGGGCTGTTTCATGACTCTGTCCCCAGATTTTTCTTCAGTGCCTCTCATGAGGACCAGTGAGGAGCCAGACTGTAGATCTGTAATTTCCTAAGGAGCTCTGTGCAGTGTTAACCTCATTTTTGACAGCTTTTGCAATCTTGAGTTTTGTTTTGCCTGAAGTTAGGAAAATAATTATCCTTCACGATAATTTTGCAGGTATTTGGCATCCTTACCGTCCCATATCTGGAAAAACGATCATGTCAAGAAATTTTTCAGCACTTCATGTCACTCCCCACAATATCAGAGTTCAAGTGAGTTTGAAGAGCAAGCGCCACCTCAACCCGCTCCCAAAATGTGTGTGTGTGTGTGTATATATATACTGTGATGTCCTTGTTTTTAGGTCCCGGCAATTCTTCCCTTTACAAAGTTGGCACGACGCTGGGTGCTTCTGGAAGGTGAGATGAATTGAGGGAGCGGGTAGAATACGGAAAAACAGAAAAAGTAATTTCCCTTCCTGTGTAACTGGGGGAGATGGCTCTGGCTAATTCTCGTTTTCGTGAATTACACACTTTGTATTCCTGCGAGACCTTCCGATGGCTCGCTTTACGTCGTCGTCCTTGTTTGAGCAAGGCTCCCTCTCTGCCCTGCTGGGGCACTTCCGTTTTTGCTGGCTTTCATGCCAATTTCCAGCAGAAAAACACCTTCGTAGCAAGCAGTGGATTTGCTTAACAATGCAGCATCCACCTTATGGCCATTGCAAAGAAGGTCATGACATCAGGTTCGACCCCGTGGCCCGCTTGAGAACTGTCGCGCCTCATGGCAGTCATTGCGGTAACTCGAGGACCCTCTGTGCTTCTTAGGGAATGATTCCTTCCCCTCTGGCTTCCCTCCTCTCTTGCAGGCCCATCTGTGGGGTTGCCGGTGTCCAGGCCGCCCAGAACAGTCTCCAGCATCACCTGCCCCACCCGGCTGCAGCCGCCGTGGCCCTCTCCCACTGCTCTCATTCCGGCGGGGCCGGAGCCACGCTCGCCTGTAGCCGCAGCCAGATAGAAAACTCTTCTTCCCCTGTTTTGATGGCTGGAAGTCCACAAAACCCCCAGGCCCAGGAGCAGAACGGGATTTTAGATTGGCTGCGGAAGCTGCGGCTGCACAAATACTATCCAGTTTTTAACCAGTTGACAATGGAGAAGGTATGACGCAGGCCTCACCAGGAGAATATAGTGATTTTTCTCTTTCTCTTTTTCCCCTTCCCTTCCCCGACTCAGTTTAACAATTCACAAACTGTATTTCTAGCGAGCAGAATCTTTCAGTAGCCTGGGGAAGAGCTGAGCCAGTGCAGGCTTTACTTAGAGGAATTCCACTTTTAAAATGACTTTTGCAGACGGCTGTTGCAAAGCTACGATATTCTGGTTTAAAAACCGATGCTGGGGTGCCCTCTGGTGGAGGTGAATTATGGCACTTAAACCCAGAGCGCTTCTGGTGGGCGCCTTCTAGCAGATTTTTAATCCCAGTATCTTGGTACACCTTTAGCTATAAAATGAATTTCGTGCAAGGCCGAGTTTTATCCCTGTAACGTTTCTCTCTCTCTCTTATTGGAATATAGTCCAGTTCATCAGGCCTGCCTTAATATTCTCAATTTTGACCAGGGCTTTTTATGTTTAGAAAAAGTGCTGATTATTTGTCTTTCTCCCCAAGTTCTTGAGCCTCACCGAAGAAGATCTTAATAAGTTTGAAACACTCACCATGGGAGCAAAGAAGAAACTCAAGACCCAGCTGGAATTGGAAAAGTAAGTATCGGCCACAGAAACCCAAGCAGTTTCCCCCACTCAGGGTGATTCGTAACCGGTACTAAAGAAACTTGTGTTTTAGGACATCATTCTCAACAATTTAGGAATGTATTGTATGTTCTTAAAACAGAACTGGGACAGAATTGACCTTGGATTGGGGAGGGGGGAGGGTATCATTCGATTTCTGTTCCGGAATGTTCTGTGGCTAGTAGAGGTGGTCCTCAACTTACGAAGCAACACAGTTGTAAAGCATTTATTTATTTATTTAAACTTATAGGCCGCCCAATCCCATGGGACTCCGGGTGGCTCACAACATAGATAAAAACATCATACAAACATTTGTGGTTGGTGATGCTGGCCGTCTGGTTGCCCTCGTCCAGTGAGGGCGTCATGTGACCGCAACGTCCGACTTCTGCCAGCTTCCCCATTGGCTTAGTGGGAAGCCGGCGGGAAACACTGGAAATCAGGGGTCACATGACATAATGAGCCAGGCGCCTGGGTTGGGAGTCATGTGACAGTGGGAATGGGGTAAGGGCTAGAACTAGGAGGACCCGTCAGAGGTTCCTTTTCTTCAGGCTCATTGCAACTCTGAACCGCCCTCTGAAGGGCCAGGACTGTACTAGCCCTGAACGATCACAGGAAAAGCCCCCGTTCACTGGTGTTGGGAAAGGGGTGGCCCATGGAGACGTCTCTGAACAACTGCAGCCTGGCGAGAAGACACGGCGATCGTATTCAACTCTTTCCTCAACCTTTTCTTAATGGCAGGGAAAAGTCAGAGAAGCGGACCATGAACCCGGCCCCCTCCCCATCCGTCAGCTCTGGGGTGGCCAGAGTTCCTCCCACCACTCACATCAGCCCCATGCAGAACATTCGTGGGAACCATGCCACAGGTAAAGGAGTGCCCCCCCCCCCGGTGTCAGATGAGTGTGTGTCTCTCCCATTAGTGCCGTCTTGGAGCCTTTCCTCATCTGCCTCTTTTGGGGAGGGGGGTGGCAAAACCAGGACCGAGTGATCCCGAAAAAGGCTCTTGTTTTCTTTTGCCCCTTTACTCAAACCTTTGACTCCCTTTAGAAAGCAGCTCGCTTAATCGCAGCCCTCGCCTTCCCGTTTCTGACGAGGATTTCTGCTTCTCTTCCCCCAAGAGCTGCACGTGGACGTGGATCAGATGGTCTCCACCACGCCCCCCCGCGAAGGCAGCTCCTCGGAGTCCTCCAGCTCGTCCTCCAGCCCCATGGGCATGCAGCCCCGGGAAGAGAGCTCGGACAGCGCCGAGGAGAACGAGAGGCGTAAGGGCGCCCCCTTCCGTTCCGTGGCAGCCCCTGGGCCTCCCTCGGTCGCTGGGCTGCAGCTGATCCCGTTTGCCTTGCAGGTGTGGAGATCCACCCGGAGCCCTCGGAGAAGGAGAAGCCGCTCATGATCCTGAATCACTTCGGCTCCGGCTCGGCCCGGCCCACCGCTCAGGTTTTGCCCGTGCAGAACGAGGCGGGGTCTAGCCCGACGGCTCACCACCCCTTGCCCGGACAGATGACGACAGCCGCTCCGATCCGAATCTTAAACTCTATGCACAAACCCGAGCGCGGGGGTACAGACCTGAAGCTCCTCTCTTCCCCCATGCACTCGCTTTTACCTTTGGAGGACAGGACAAAGTTCTCGGGGGGGCTGGCTCAGAACAGCGTCAAGATGGAGAAGAGCTTTGGGAGCGCCCTGGCGGATCGGATCCCGGCGCCACCGCATCAGCCCCTCCAGGTCCTCTCGGCGGGCCCTGAAAACGGCCCCTCCGCGCCTTCCATTCATTTCGGGCCGCGATCCAAATTGGTCCACGCGCCCGCACTGGACCGAATGGCAAAACCGTCCCAGCCCCCGGGCATCCTGGTGGAAACCAGCACCACGGCCACCGTCACCTCCAGCGCGGTCTTCCACATGGCACGCCCCCCCATCAAGCTGCTGGTCTCTTCGTCCGTGCCCACCGAGGCCGCCCTGGCGGGGCAGCCGTCCTGCTCCAACAGTATGCAATTCAGCGTCTCCCCAGCAATAATCAGCCCTCGGACGGCTCTGTACACCGGCAACACCAAAGTGGCCTTTTCCGCCATGAGCGGCATGCCTGTGGCCCCCATGCCCAGCAGCACCTTCTGCGCCAACAGCAACCCCGCCGCGTCTTCCAGCAGCCACCTGGCCACCTCCTTCGCCAACATGGGCAGCCTGCCCAGCTGCCCCCCTCCCAGCTCCAGCCCCACACTCTCCTCGGCTGCGGAGAACAGCTTCTACGGCGGGGGCGGCGGCTCGGCGGGGAACATGCCCGTCCCCAACCAGAACAACCACCATCACCACCACCACCACCAGCATCAGCAGCCGCCCGGCTGCATGGTCTGCAGTTCCTGCGGCTGCAGCGGGAACTGCGGCTCCAGCGGCATGGCTGTGAGCTACACGAACTACTTCCAGCACCCCTTTTCAGGGCCGTCCATGTTTACGTTCCCCTTCCTGCCCTTCAGTCCTCTGTGCGGCAACGGCTACGTCAGCCCCCAGCAGTACAACAGCAGCTCGGCCTTCCCCATGGTCCACTCCCCGTACGGCGGCGGCCCCCCCACCCCGGACTCCCTGGTGAGCGGACAGTCCGCCTTTGCGGTGCCCCCCATGCAGAGCTTCATGGCCGGCACCGCAGGGGTGTACCAGGCCCCGGGGATGGTGAACAACAGCGGCGGCTCGGGGCACAAGAAGCCCGGGAACCTCTCCTGCTACAACTGCGGAGCCAGCGGCCACCGAGCTCAAGACTGCAAGCAGCCACCGATGGACTTCAATCGACAAGGTGAGGAGGGGCGCGGCTTGTCGGAGGCGGATGCTTCCCCCCGACCCCCCAAAGGCAGTCGGGGACTGTGGTTCTGGGCACCAGGAGGGACAAAGTACCCTGTTTGTTGGAAACACAAGTGGGAATTTGCACCACCCCCCCCTTTGTCAGGTTTGACCCAAGTCCCCGAATGGCTCTAGCAGCAGCACTGATCTATGGTTGTGAAGGACGCAGCCTGGGGCGCCCACCCTCTGCCTTGTCTACTTTAGAAAGTTACTCTGAGGACCCGTCTCCTGAAATCTGAGAAGGAAGGCAAAATATTTAGAAATACATTTTAATGTTCTGTAATACAGGAGGAGTTGAATGGGGGTAAATGCTCCTACCGTACTGAGGAAGCTGAGATGGGAAGGCAGCCAGAGTAGCCCCACCCAAGATAGGCATAGCCCTGAGACTTACATACCGTTTCAGGGGGCTCTCCAGCCCTCTCCAGGCAGTTGACAGAGCCAGCCCCTTGCCCCCAACAATCTGGGTCCTTATTTTACCGACCACAGGAGGATGGAGGGCTGAGCCAACCCCGAGCCTGGTGGGATTCGAACTGCCCAACTAATGGCAGTCAGCAGTCAGCAGCATCAGCCTGCAATACTGCATTCCCACCACGGCGCATAAGGATGCCTCGACATCTTTCAGAAAACGCCGTCTAGGAGATGAAAAAATTACAGGGAGCTCCTGGCTTACGATGCTTGGCAGCCAGCATGTCTTTATAATTGGGGGGGGGGCAGGAGAGGGCAGAGCTTCCCAGAGTCACCTGAACCCCCCCTTTGTGACTGCCCCAGCTGGCTTTCTGCCAAGCAAAGTCAATTTGGGGGGGGGGGGGGTGAAGCCGGGTTTGCTTAACAACTGCAGGTCCCGTTTGACGACCACAGGGATTCGTTCCACTAAAAGTCCTAAAGATGAGGCACAACTCCCTCCCTCGCCTGGCAATGAAACGTTCTGCTCCCAATTGTGGTTGTGAGTCTGGGACTCCCTCCCCGCCTTGTGTCCCCAATATCTCATACGAGAACCTCATGGATCCGAACTGGGGTCCTGACCGCCTGGATTGCAAAACTCTGCTAATTTAACCTTCCCTTCTTTTTCCTTCAGGTACATTTCGGTTAAAATACGCCCCCCCGGCTGAGAGCTTAGAGTCCACGGACTGAGCTTAACTTCAGATGCAATATTTTGTGATGGCAAAAAATGGCCACGAAATAATTAGGGAACTCCAGATTGGGAGTCTTTATCTGTTGAGCTTATTAATGTTATTTTTTTAATCCAAAGGTGCTCTACTTCAACCCTAGGAAGGAACTGAAACTTTAGGAGAGGGGGGCGGGGGGCCGGGGGGGCTTCCAAGCCCCCCCCTTTTTTTTCCTGAATTGCCAAAACAGATTTTAACGTTGGATCTCCCCGAAGATAGGCGAGACTGGCCAACTGTCTTTTCTTGTTGTATAGAAACTGCTGCACTTTTGCCGAAGAATGTTGCCATAATTTCACCTTCCATGCTGGAAAATTAAAAACTCCCGGGCAGCTACGTTATAATCTGGAGTTGGAGCGAGAGCCAAAGGCCGGCGGTGCAGCCGCTGCCATTCGCCTGCTGGACTCTTAACCTTGGAAGCTAGTTAAACATATCTCCTTTTTTTTTTTCCTTCCTTCCTCTCAAAATAAATCAGGCACTACACTCTGGGATTTTAAAGGGTTGCACTACGGAAGAATGTATAATTCTGTTCTGACTATCTGCACTTCTAGCAAACTGAGGTCGGGGGAAGAGATGTTGGGGACAGGCACCAGCAGGCTACGTGGTCGTCTAATAAAGGACAAAACAGCTTAACCCTCTTCTTCTTCCCAAAGAACAGGGGGGAATGCTTCACAGTTACACCACCCTGGTCAGCAACTCCTCTGAATGTAGGACTGACCGACCAGCGGTGGCTTAAACTGAAGTCTCCGAGGGTCTAGTGCCAGAGACTCCGTGGTATATATATATATTTTAATTACGATTTAAGGAAGTGTCAACAATTCAGCGGTTTCTGCCATAGGAAATGGTGTTCTGCATCTGTAATAAATTTTAAAATTCAGACTCTTCCAGGAATGTGTTGGTTTTAGAAGGCACAGCGTCAGAGACCGAGCGGAGTGGCTTCCCGTTTCATGACTTAGGAAAGTTCTATGGCTTTGCCTCTTTCATCCGATGTGGGCTATTCGTTTTTTTTTTAGCTTTGGTAGCCAAGTAGCAGCCAGTAGTGCTTATCCAAAGGGGTTGAAACGGTGTGGATTTTTACTTGTCAAAGGGAGGCAACTTTTTTTTTAGAATTCATTCTCCTTTGCTTCATCATCTGGGCTGCCTCAACTCTTTTAACTCGTGTAGGACGGGATTGGCTGGGTCTCAACCTTTTTGAATGGGCTGCTTTGCAGCAGGAGGGCGCTCCCCTCCGAACAGCAGGAGGGGCAGGGTCAGAGACCTCCCTCTGCTTTCTGCAAAGCGGGGGCGAGTTCCACTCCTGTGCTGACCCATTGCCTTGGGCCCGGGTGGGCCTGCCTCTGACGCCCCGTCATTTCTATGCAATGGGAGTGTCCGGTTTCCATCTCCTCACTTCGGCTTCACCAGAACAGGGTGAGATGGTGAGAGCAGACTCAAAGTTAGCTGGAACTTTATTTGCTCCGAACTCTGGGGTAAATAACGTGGCTGCTGTTAAAATCAAGGTGTCGAAATCATAACGTGTAACGTTCATTCTGTAGTGCCCTGAATGAGGGGGGCTGCTGCTGTACCTGGGCCACCTGTTAGGAAAATCCAAGAAAACCCCTGGTTTTTAAAGTGGATGAGAGCAGTTTATGTGGCCTTAATGAGCTTGCCGTGAGTAGAAGGAGCCTGCTTTGGTTATTACATCTTTCAGATCATGGTTACTCTTAAAGCTGAAAACACTTTTAGTATATGCTGAGAGCCAAATGTCCATTAAAAATAAAAACCCCTACCATCCCACAAGGTTAGCAGACTAAAAACCTTATCGGTTTTCTGCATTGGGAAGCCTGTAGAACCTTGCCCCCGTTACATCTGTGCAATTTTAAAAAGGTGATTTTCTTTCCCTCGGGGGGGGAAAAAAGAGCCACTCACTCAGCGATCCCAACTTCCATAGGATAATGGCCGAGAAAATGCAGCGGAGACTCCGCTGTGGAATCCCCCGCGGAAAACCTGACCCGACTTTCCTTGCTTTGCCCCTGAAAGCGCCAGGTTGGCCGTGGTCGTCCTCCGTGCTCTCCGCTCTCCGGAAGGGGTTGGCCGCCTTTCGCGTAGGAAGCGATGCCCACAGCCAGGCCTCCCGGGCCAGAACGATCCAAACACTTTCTTAGAACCTACTAACTGCGTGCCTCCGTTTTGGTTGCAACTTTGCACTGAAGGACTTGAAGGAATGTGACTCAGTTCATGTTAACAGGAACAGCACATCGTGCAGGATTGGCCAAAAATCCTGGCCTAGAGGGGATGAAGCATTTCCTTGCTTTTTAAAAAAAAAATAAAAAAAAAATCAGAGTCTGCATTGAAGGAACACTATTTTCACTGGTACTGTAGGATACCTGCCAGGTATGGGGTTTAATTGACGAGAACCTGATGGAGCACTACAAGGCTCTTGAGCTAGCCTCTGATTCAGAGAGCGGCTTCCTAATTTCTGTTGAGAATCATGCCTTCCATGTTGTCCTGAAATAAACCTGGAGACCTAGAGGAAAAGCTTCAGCAGGTGCAGTTCATTTTAAGGCCGAAATGAGACCCTAAAATGATAAAAGATTCCTTCTGCTAGCTGAAGGTGCTCTTGTTGCAGACAAGTAGCCATACCTGCACCCTCTTATTAATGGGCTCTACCTGGAAGCAGGAATTAAAGAAGCCAGCAATTCAGAAAGCTACCACTATCCACCCCCCTCTCCGTAAACTGAACTCTGAACTGTTAATAGGAAACCTTTTATGTCCCCAAATGGCAGGTTAACATGTTTTCCAGTTATAACTTTCCGTTGGGAGCGAAAGGGACGCCTTTTGCCCGTTTCGAGCCATTTCTTTTACTCCTAGTATTACAAAATGTGCACGAAACTTTATATAAATATCCGAAAAGTTTTTGTAAATATTTAATATTTACCTAATATGATTTTGAACTGTAAATGTCAAGTATTCTGGTATTGGGATTTTTATGTTTTATTATACTTTGTTAAAGGTAAAATTGTACATTTTTAGAATGTTTTTATCCGAGTAAATTTAATGTACTGAAAAATAAATAAATAAAAGACCGCAGTGTCTTTCCAGTTACCCTCGTCGATGGGGTTTTTTCTCCCCCACCCCCTTCCCGTTGAGGCTAAAGACGGTAACGCTTGGAGCTGGCAATGGGGCCTCTTCAGAAGTGGGAATTGTAGGCAAAGTGCACTGAACTTGGATTTGCTTCCCGCAGGAGAAGGCAAGGCCGTGCTGCAGCCTGGGATGTACCGTAACCATGCGGGTCCCGTCCCCCAAAATCCTTTTGGCACCAGGGAAATATTTTTTTCAGACTGGGAGAGGGGAAAGTGGGTGAGGAGGGCTTAACCTAGATCCCACGCATGCAGTTAGTTTGCTCGCCTGCTGCTCGTCTCCCGTTCCCTGGCAGCGTTCCCAACAGGCCCAGGAACTGGGGGCTCTGCTGTAGTCCACCCCACAGGCGTGTCCTTCCTTACACAGCCTTTGGACTCCCCTGTTTTTTTCTTGCTGCATTAGAATCGTGGCTCAGAGATCCCACCCAGCCCAGCTAGCAGCAACAGGGACCGGGGACTTGAGCAGTCCTGGTTCGAAAGCAGCCGGGCCAGAGGCAGCTGCGCCAATTTCCCAGTGCCGTGCTATGTAACATAACTGGGTTTCCATGTTCAAAAGGTCCACGGCCACATTCAGCTGTCACCCATGACGCAACACAGGAACAATGGGGCCAGGTGTTGGATGGGCTTCTTTAAAAGCACCTTAACAACCGGGGTAAATCCCATTGCAGGCATCTTAACGTAACATGCAGGTAGGATGGCCTATAACACCATCCCACCTGCACATCCATAAACAAGCAGTAAATTTACACTTCTGAAGGCTCCAAACGTGAAATACTTCTCCGTAGGACTCGAACCACAAAATGGAAAATGCAGCCCACCTGCAGCAGGTCCCAAGCCGTAGCGATCGAATGCACACACACTCATGGCCATTTCAGATACAGTCTAGACTTTAATAATAAAGTGAAACCAACGTTCAGTGTGAAAGTAAAACGGAAGGAAACCAAGGTTTCCAGCAACGCAGGTTCAGCCTCGGTCCCCCGTGTCCCAAGAACTCAGCGGGCAAAAAGATGGAAGGTACATGGAGGTGCACAAAAATACACAATTGTGACGGCTAAAAAGCTTTGCCTTTGCCTGCACCCGATGGCTTGCATCTGTTGCCACCATCTGAACGATAAAAGGAGGCCTCTCTTCGGAGGACGAGGGGGGCGGATTTGGTTAAAAAAAAAAAAAGAAGATGCATGACAGAACACTAATACGTTAGAGTAACGCTCTTAACTGTTAATTACATAACCTAATTTTTAAAATACACACTTCCTAAACTAAAGCAATGCTTGGTATATAGTTTAGCAATCTGGTGTCTTGCTGAATTGACCCTTCCCTCTCTTCTCCCCCCCTCCCCACGTGCACTGATTTTCCAAACACCAAGAAGCCGAAAGAGGCAGGCTTTCCTAACCTTGGAGGAAAAGCAGTTTTTTTTTAAGGAGCTAAAATATAAATTAAAACAGGATATATCACACACGGATGGATTTCAGTTGGCTACTTTTAACATTTAGCCCAGTTCCTATGATTGGAGTAATGCCAACTTTTATTTTTTTCATTATTAATTATTATTATTATCGTCAACATGCATGCTGCGGCCTTTGCTCCAATTCCAGAGGCTTTTAAAAAAAGCAAGGAGGCCTGTGTAAACGTATAGCAAGTCTACAAAGCTGGGCGGCTTGTCCGTACTGGCATACTGGCACTCATCTCTCAAATATTTACAAACAAGAAGGGACGGACGTCGAGGCCATCCCGCAAAGCACAACTACTCTGGAGCACATCAGTGGCGCGACATCCCTTTCTTTTTTCCTGGGCGGGGGCAGGGGCAGGGGAGGATTAAAAAAACAAAAAACAACCTGGCCTCACGGTTCCCTCTTGCTCAAATGGCAACCTGGAAAAATGGAGAGGATTTGATGCAAAAACCTGATGCGAGACTTCACACATGCCACATAGTTACCGAGAGGTATGAAAGTAAACAAAGTCACAACCAGTACCTGAAACCTTAATCAAGACATGAGAAAGTGTATAATATTCATACATTAACGACGGTCCTATATTTTAATATATAGAGAGATATATGTATATATTTATATATGTATATATATATATATAGCATTGTGTGTATAAAAAGGCTTGTGGATGAGTCCTTGGTGAAGACTTCTGAGACCTTTCTGAAAGGGGTTCCATCGAGAGCAGGAGAGAACCGAACAGAGATGGTTAGCGTTAAGAAGTGGTTGCTGCGTTTTGGCCAATTTTCATTGTACAATAGGGAAAAAAAAAAAAAAGAAGCCGCCCCCCACCGCCCCAAAGTCTTCAATGTCTACCTCTACATACAATAACTTACAAGTTTATTTATTTAAATAATTGTAAAACATCTTACATTTTTTTTTCCATTTGAAAAGAGATTAAACTATAAGTCAATACACACACACACACACACACACATCCGACATTCCACCACTCATATCAGCATATCGGTTTTATAGGAAAAGTCCCTCATGCTGGTACCCTGTTTTGAGATTTCTTTTTTTTCTTTTTTTCTGCATAAACTAAATTGGTATCTGAAAGGCTCCATAGAAAATAGAAACTTCAATTATTATTTTTTTTTCCTACAAAGTAAAAGAAAAGAGTATCCAAAATATCAAGCTCGTATGGTTGGCCAACCTGTTCCTTCTTTTAATATTCTATAAACATTAGGAAGGTTTTGAGTCCATGGGGAAAGAAAACAAGAGGAAAAGAAAAGCTTGTGCTCCATATACAATCCAATAACCTGCATACATCTGGATCTTGGTCAATTCCTATTTTTCTTTTTTCTTTTTTAAAAAAAAAATGTTCTTGAGTATTGATGTCTTCAACTTGCAACAGCCTCTTCGCGACGCCGTTAAAATTTCCGTTCCTTCTGGCACGCGGCTTCCCCCATCAACTGAGCTTCTAGTGCTTCATGTTTGTTTAAGGTCCATAACAAATAAGTAGTTTTGTGCTGTTGAAAAACAAAAAAAAAAGGAGTGGGGGGGGGAGGCAGGGAAGCAATCCCAGCAATGCCTTCTCTTCATTCACATTGGAGGTACAACAAGACCAGTCATGGCTGGAAAACAAACAGACAGACAGACAATATTTACATTTTCAAAACAGAAACTTGCAGAAATAACGCAGGGGTCAGCAAACGGGGGCAGAGGGGGGTGGAGTTTCAAAAAAGATGGCAGCCCGAATCGCCCCATCCAAGCCCCGCCTTCTCATCACATCCGTCATAAAGAGAGGCGGGGCTTCAGTGGCATGGTTCTAACGGCCATTTTGGGTTTTATTGACCTTCCCTTAGAAGCTGATTTATTTATTTATTAAAATGATAGGTCACCCATCTCATTCTCAAAGCGAGCAGTTTATAACTCAATAAAAGCAAAAGTCTAAAACCATTAAAAAAAAACCATAAAAGTATTAGAAGTAACAGGGATGAATAAAACTAAGGACCAAGGACACAAACAGATGAAACTAGATGCAGCCTCAGTCATTTGTACCTGATCCTTAACAGATTGTGCCTTTAAATGTTAAATTTTCCCTAATCCAAAATGTTTCATTCGGGATGCAAATTAAGAGCATAGTGATTAGAACATTTTTCATTTTATTTATATACTTAAAAGGTTTATATGGCCACCCATCTTAAATATCTCTGGGCAGCTCATGGTAACATTTAAACAATAATGAAAAATGTAAATGCATATCTCTGTAAACATAAACCTACATTCAAAGTTTCTAAAAAAGCTAGCAAAGCACTTATATCTGATTTACAGCTGTCCACTCCACAATTATTGTTTTATAAATGGGGGGGGGGGGGGCAAACAAAAC
>JANHGC010001865.1:294303-304475 GCA_027560395.1 Boaedon fuliginosus
TCTCCCTCCCCTTCCATTCCTTTGTTAACTGTCTGGATTTTATACATCTCCTCGTCTGAGTAAGTTCTCTCTTACGCTGATGGTGATACTGTGTGTTTTCCCCCTTACTGGTGTTTTATCCTGCCTGCATCCGAGGCCCGCTTGCCCTTCTTCCTAGAGCAGTGATGGTGAACCTACCGGAAGGCCGAACCGCCATGCCGTTTTGCATGACACACCAAGCCTCTAGACCCTCTGGAAGAGGGTCTTGCTCTTGTGCTACTTTTGCGCCCCCCCCCAAAAAACGTGCAAGTGTTCTCACATGGTTTTCAGAACCTTTGGAGACCCTGTGAGAACAAAGCACTCTGGCGTGAGCTCCAGAGGACCTGGGGAGGTGGTCTGGCTCTCTCTCTGTGTGTAAAACACACCAGCAGAGTCTGAATTTTTGACCCGCCAAGTGCAAAAGGTTCACCATCACTGTCCCAGGGGGGGTTTGCACACACAGTTTCCATTGCACGTCCTCCTGTCACCCAGATCGGGACCAGGAGGCTGTACCACGTTCTGAAGCATTGATGTGCTGGAGGGCGTCTCTCCTCTGGTCTCCTTCTGGCCAAATTAGGAGAAATTGCCCCCAGCCTCATTCTCTAGGGAAGCTCCCTGCTCTGTAAGACCAGCATAGATCAGCTCATCTCCCAGGAAGTGAGGCGTGCAAAAGATTTTTTTAATTTCAAATCATTCCGAGCTTTAAAAAATGGCTCACCAGATCCTTGCCTTCAAAACCAAAGGAAGGGATACGGTGAGCTTAAAGTGCTCCCCAAATGATCAGGAAAACTTGTTTGGGACTTGCAACCTCTAAACCTTGCAACCGGCAGCTCTGCGTTGTTTTTACTTCTCTCTTGGGAAACTTTTTTTAAAAATTATTATTTCTAAGAACAGCAGGCTGGATTTTTTAAGATGAGGTGTGTTTCTTATCATCCGGTCTCTGTCGTGGTCCTCTTCTGTCTCCTTTGGGGGAACCTGGCTTCTCCTTTCTCCAAAGTGGTGACCTGTTTTTTCAGGGTTGGGGAAAACAGCCAGAACCTGGCCAATTCCGGAACGTGTAATTCCAGGTGGTGGGAGCTCAGATTTAAAGCTAGCATTTCGATCCGGTTATCAGGCGAAAGGTAGACTTCAGTAGACCTCAAGAGTTTGGGGAGGGTTTCCTTTTGAACCTTTCCCCTTCCCGCTTCATTCCTTCCCCTCTTGCTGTGTGTTTGGCTTCCTCCTTTCCTGCACACCACACAACAGATGACTTGTAAGGCCTGGGTGTATGTCGCATTAATCACCGTTAACAGTGGCAGCTGAGATGACTTCCTTCACAAACATCTCCACTTGCAAAGTTAAGCTTGCTTTTGAAAGCGGACTCCACTTGCAAAGTTAAGCTTGCTTTTGAAAGCGGACTCTACTTGCAAAGTTAAGCTTGCTTTTGAAAGCGGACTCTACTTGCAAAGTTGAGCTTGCTTTGGAAGAGGACTCTAAAGAAGCTAAAGAACCACAGATGCAATCCACAAATTGCAAGGGAAGCTCGTTTTAAGATTCACCTTTGGGCTTCCCACAGTCACACAAGCTCAATTACAGAACCTGAAATCAGCCCCAGGCAGCCCACCTTGCGAGGCGGCCTTAGAAACCTCTCCCAGGGTGTCACCACAGTTGGTAGCCAACATGCGGGAGCCGGCTACGCCCTTCAACCTTGCTCCCCTCCACTCCTGCCCCTTTTGACCAATGATGTGCCCGATCAATCGCGCAAGGAAACCCTGGTTACATGATTCCCCACCTGTGTTTGCAGGGAGAAGTGGTGCCACATGACCCAAGAAGAACGGGACGATAGCCTCCGTTTTAATGAGAACATCACTTTTGGCCAGTTGGGGTAAGTCCCAAAACCAGCCACGTTTTCAAATAAGTGAGAAAAAGAAGATGAACTTCCTCAGCCTTCCAAGATTAGTTTCGTCTCTCTCTCTCTCTCTCTCTGATCTCTCTCTATTAAGATAGTAATTATTCTTTAAATGCCTGCCATAAATCATACTGGAAATCTATGCGTCCCTAATGCCTTCTCATCTCCAAGCGACCTAATGCAGCGTGTCACTTGCGCGGCGCATTCTCGGAGGGCCTAGGCTGCCCTTCTACTTTTTGGGACTTCTGAAGTCTCCTGAGAATCCCCATAATGGGAGTTGGACGTGTCTGGAAAAGCTGCTTCTGGATCACCAGAAGGAGCCGCAAATGGCTTCCATCGCCTGTTCCGATAGTCAAATCAGTTGTGTCTTGACATCAATATATGCAATGGGTAAATGTGGGGTGTGAGCTTGTTTTCAGCTCCGACTAGGTAGGGCTCAAGCCACCAACCAAGAGTGAATTAGTGCCTACTTTATGGATTTATTTTGGGGACTGGCGATGACATAGAATTCATGGCACAGGGATGGCCAAAGTTCTGACTCACCAGCTGACTTAGTTCTGATCACCTTCTATTTAATGAACCCCCCAGGGGCCACCAGTACTGGCATGGGTAGTGATGGGAGACAGGATCCAAATCGATGTTCTGTTTTGCCTGGGGAAAATTGAAGGGGTGAAATCTGTGGGGGCTTTGAGGACAGCAGAAACATAGCTGGAAACCATGGCTGATCCTGGATTTAAGCAGAGAAGGAGGCTGTGCAAGATCTACTACCTCAGGGAATCCCAAAAGGAAGTCCTTTTGACTTCCACAACTTAAATGTGGAATCCTGGTTAGATTCTCGGTCAGTCGGGTCCAACGTTGCTTCTTTGGGGGTCTCACGCGAAACTGTACCTTCTGATTTTTTGTTTCTTGGCTTTCCTTCGACTGGATTGAACCAGCAAACCCCCAAAGTCAGACTTCTGGCTTGTTCTGACTTCAGACTTCTCTTCTCTTGACCAGAACTTTCACTCATAACATGCTGGCTTTTGGGCTGAACAAGAAACTTTGCAACGATTTCTTGAAGAAGCAGGCCGTGATTGGCAACCTGGATGAAGGTAGGTAGGGCTGGGTCTTTGCAAAGCCAGGGGCATCTTGGGGCAGGAGGAAGGGGATCAGAAGAAGAGCCGTTTCCCTTCAGAGCAGTGTTTCTCCATCTGGGCACCTTTCAGATGCGGGAGTTCAAATCCCGGAATTCGCCAGCCAGCCTTCCTGGGAGTTGAGGTGCCCAGCCCTTCAACCTTCCAAGTGGAGAATCACTGCTCTGTAGATTTCTCCTCTGACACTTAAGGGCCAACTTCCAGTGCGCTTCAGTCCCAGAATTCCTCAACCAATATGGGAGTTCACATCCACACGTCTTCAGGTTGCCACAGAAAAAGCCATAGTGGGGATTTTAGATGCCCCCATCTTAGCCTTTTGCTTTGCCTTGGGCTGCCTGCTGCCCCCCCTCCAGATGTGTGCCTCCCATCCTTCACGTAACTGAAGCGGATCCCCAGACATCTGGAGGATGTCAATTCAAGAAGAATGGCATTGACCTAAGGAGTAGGCAGAAATAGCCCACACTGTAAATTGAATAATGGACGATTTGCTGCTCTTGCAGCGCTGCAGTGATGGATGTTGCGGGACCAATTCGGCCCGGGGTAGGGTTGTCCAACTTGGTCAACTTTGAAGGCTCATGGACTCCCAACTGCCAGAACTCCCCAGCCGGCAGAGCAATTAGTCCATGGGTCTTAAAGTTGACAAGGTTGGAAACAGCCTCGGTCTAGTCTAGTGCATTAGAGGGAACCAGGTTGAGGGAGATGCATGTCTAGGGATTTCCAGGCTCTAGGGTGGAACTTCCTGCCGAAACCGGGGCTCCAAGCCGTTCTCCCCACTGCTGACTTGACCTGACGCAGCCTGTTTCATCTCTCAGCTGGTTCTCCTTTCGATTCTCCTTTCAGAGCAGTACAAGCTGCTGAGTGACCACATTGACCAAATGGCTGCTGAATAGCTCCAGCATCTGCCAGGACCGGGATGGAGAGAAGAGGCCGGCGGAGGCAAAAGGCTGTGAAACCCATCTCTGGGACCGCCTTGAGATGAGCTTTTAAATCCACAGACACACACCCCACACACAGAGACTCTGCGATAATCCTGCATGATTGCTATTAAACCGTGTTGTGCTGTGCTAAGCAGCCCGTAGACGTAGAGCTTGTCCATCCGAAGATGCCCGTCTCCTCCTGCAGCCTCAAGGACGCCCCACCGCTTCCTCAAATTTGGGGCACGAAAGCCCTGGCTTTGGCCCCCGTCTGGGGAGATTCCTCCCTGCCAGGCAGGGAGAGTCACTGGGGACCAGGACAGTAGAGCCTTTTGAGAAGGATCGGGAAAACCCTCCACGCATTATTGCTGACTATTTTAAGCAGCCAAAATATATGTATATATATATATTTTCAACAGCTGTGAAATGTAAAATAGGATGTGTGCACGAGTTGCGATGGGACGGAGAGGCAGAGAAGAGCTTTTAATTTTTCTACAGAGCTGGGAATTCTGGAGAAAGGTATTTGTAGGTGCAGAAGGCCTGGTTCAGTTTATCCTTGGGCAGAGAATTTAAACATAGGGAGATGGCCTTGTTAGTTTTGGACCCTAAGATTCTGTGCAAACCAACCGAGCCCAGATTCCTGGTTCCCTGGACCAGTTATGGGTCCTCCAGGGTGGTTTCAATGCAATAGGTCCTGATAAAACCAGGAAGCTGACCGAACTCTGGAGGTGTAAACAGGAACATATCCGCCCGTGGGGTTGACGTGGTTGCCCAGCTGGTTGACCAAGACTGATCGATCCCATCTCTCTGGTTTGTCAACCTCACGGAGCCTTTGTCCACATGAAGCAGGTGGAGGGTTGTCTGTGAGGTGGTGCCATAGTTCCACCATTCGTGAACGTGAAGGCTTACATGGCTGCAACAAGCCATCTTGAGGGCAACCACAATATTCTCCCAACATCGTCCCATTTGGAGACATCTCCTCTGGGCTGCTTCTCACACCTTTGATGACGAACCTCTGGTGTTGTGTTGTGTTGTGTGTGTGTGTGTGTTCTAAGGACAGGTTGGTGTTGGGTATGTAGGGGAGTGTTCTCCATCCCCTTTGTCTGGCTCGATGGATGCTGGTTTCTCATTCTTTGGGAAAAGGCATGGCTGCTAGTGAGCTGCTGGTTGATTTACAGAATCCACAAGAAAATCCTCCCCCTCTCTCTGACTGTGTGTGAGTGTGTGTGTGTGTACATCTGTGTGTTATTCAGGAACGACAGCATTTTAAACCTTGCAATAATGACCTGTAAATGATGGACTACGGCGGTTCCCTTGGCCACCGGGAGAGGGCGCCAAGAGAATAGGTTTTGGCTTCCTCTGGTGGGCAAGGAAGGAATCCTTGCTTACAGGTTGGTTGTCTGTATGCCCTACAGCAGAGGTCTCCAACCTTGGCAACTTTGAGACTTGAATTCTGGGAGTTCCAAGTCCACAAGTCTCAAAGTTGCCCAGGTGGGAGATCCCCACCCTACAGCCTAAGTTGGGAGTGGTTGTGACTTCTCCCGGTAGAATTCTTGGACGCTCCCCTTGTGAACCCCTCTTCTATTGCCACTTGATAGCCAGATCCTTTTCTGGCGGTTTCCAAAACAAGCAGCTTGCTGTCTTTAGCAGCCCGTTCTTCGCCCGTGGCAGCTTCTGCTCATAGTTTTGCTTCAATCCCAGTTGGAAAAAAAACCCCAAAAGATTTGGAGCTCAGTTAGGCATCTGGAGGGGGCTCAGCACATCGGCATTCCACACCGTTGGCTTTTGCTGTCCCTGATCCTGCAGGAAAAGCCCAAACCGCCACATCTGGAGAGAGAGAGAGGCCTCTGCTAAATCCTTCTCGCTCAGCTTTTCTTCCACTTTGGGGAAGACGTCTCGTTCTCCCAGCAGGCTGGCATCAGCTTAACCCACGGCAGAAACATCACATCGAGGAAATGCACCAGCAACGGACGATCCCGGTGGATAAAACGGCGTCAGAACTCGGCTCCCACTTGTAGACAATTGAAAACACGGAGTGGGATTTCAAGACGCTTTTGCGTGGATTTCAGCAAGGCTGCAGGAGTCCCGTCTCCTTTTATACCTGAATCCTTCCAGGTCTCTCGTAAATTGTGCTCATGTGAATTTGGTTTTTTTTCCTCCATTCCACTGTTAAATCTTGAAGATTTTCCCCCTTAAGGTGGGGGATGGATGGAGAGCAGCACTGAACCATGAGCGAGCGAGCGAACGAGGCTAGTCTGTGTTTCGTGGAATGCAAAGGCTTAAATCCAGATGTTTGCTTGCATTTCTGAGGTCTGGTTTAAAGGCTCAGGAGATAATTTGCACTGGGGAGTTTAAGTGGCTTCTTGGAATGAAAAGGAGGATGGGTCTGCAAGAGATCCTGGTTGTTTTGTGGGGGAGGGGGTTGCTAAATATGTAATTTTAGGACCATCCTCCTCTTGCCTGCCCTTTTAAAAAGCAGAAAGCCAGAACTGCATATTGTATGATTGTAAAAACCTGAGTGTCCCAGCGTGGCATTTCCATCTTGTGAGTTTCATTGAAGTTTTAAAACTGCTGTATTTGGTTGTGTAATGTGTATATATATATACACACACATATGTATATATATATAATGTTCTGATGTACATCGGGTGCAGTTGTGTGTGCCCTGTATCAAGAATGCAACTTCATGTCCTATGTGGAATATTGTTGTTTTTAACTTATGTACTGAAAACTTACTTTTCAAGTTGGGGTTACGACAGGATCGGGGAAATAAAATAAAGCTTCAATAAATAAATGAAACTACATCTTCACTCTCCCACCCCCCTCCTGCCCAGGTTGTGTTTATTCCAGGTCCCGTCTTCTGTGCTAGCCCCCCTGTTTTTTCATCAATGAAATGCAAGTAAAGCTTGACTTACAACCATTCATTTAGCCATCCTTCAAAGGTATAACGGCCCTGAAAAATGTCACTTATAACCAGTCCTTGCACTTATGAGAAAGGGGAATAGAAGAAGGAAAGAAAAATGCCTTTGGATTTTACCCACTTTCTCTGATCTTATGCCATCCCTGCTTTCTTTCCATAATCTGTTCTTTCTTCTTGCCAATCCACCTCGTAAGTCACAAGTCTTCCTTTGCATTTTCCGCGTGGTCTTGGCGCTGGTGTTGAACCATCGACAGTGCTTGTCTTCCTTAGTCTTGCGCCAAGGTCGCCCTGTGCCTTGTCTCCGTGGTCGAGCCTGGCCACAGACGAGGGCCACGAGTTAAAAGCAGCAGGTGAGTCAAAGCCAGGCGCCTCGCGGCAGCTCCTAAGAAGCCACACCTGTGTTTGGTTACTACGGATACCCCTGGATCGACACAAAAGCAGGTTCTCTGCCTTTTGTGGGCTCTCCTGGCCTTTTTGCCCCACAGAGGATCAATCTGGGGGAAGCGGAGGGCCCCAACCCCCATTTGCAAACTTCCTCCAAAATGCCAATTTTGAAAAGCTCCCTCCACCACCTCCTCCTGCTCCTCCTGTTTGTTAATCCCCCGCAGAGCTGCACGCTGGGTCTGAGGAATGGGCTTGCCACCCCCAGCTTTCTTGAAAAATGCGCGGGCAACACGTTCTTCAATCTTGAGACGGGCCAGTGCAGCTCCTGTGCCCCAGAGCTGATCCGGAGCGCTGAGGGTGAGTTGGGGAATAGACGGAGGGCTGGGACAGGGAATGGGGTGGCGGGGGAGTACATGTCCAGCAGCAAAATGGCAATTTAGGAGCTTACCTGGGGGGGAGAGAATTGGCCCTTGGAAAAAATCCCACCCACTTCCCTTTTGCAAAGAAGCTCAGGAACGAAGAGGCTTTAATGAGTTATTAGCCGCTGTGTTTACAGCTAGGAAAATGCCAGCTCTGCAGAAAGGAGCGCATTGGTGCATCCCAAGGGTGCCCTTGGGGCCGCGCAGTGAGCATGAAATTATGTGCCATGGCTAATTGCAGACTTGCGGGGGGAAGCTTTTGATTTGTGGCCGGATCCTGCTGCAATCTCGTTCTCGCTTGCCTCCCCTTTCCCGCTACTTTGCCTATGTAAAAACACCCACTCAATAATAAGGAGACGCGTTGAGCTGTTCCTGGAGCTTAAGCCTGAAAGGGTTTTTCTGTATCTTCTGAAAGGGTACAAGGAGTTCTTGTTTAGCGACATGAATTGGGAACAGCAATGCCATCGCGAAATAAAGAGGTAGCGGTCCTGTGACCCCGATTCTACTTTCCTTTCCCCCCACTCGGAATGCTAACCCTGCTACTGGGATAATTCACATGAAGGCAATTGATGTTTGCATTTGGACTCATTGGAGAGAAAGGGATTACAAGAGAGTAAGCTAACCCTGGGATAATTCACATGAAGGGAATTGATGTTTGCATTTGCATTCATTGGAGAGAGGGATTACAAGAGAGTAGGCAAGCACAGAGGGGGAATACCCGTTGAAAGAATACACTGGTGGCAGCAGCTTGTGTATTACATATGTGCTCTACAGTGGTGTTTTTCAACCACCTTGAAGAGGTGAGGACTTCAACTCCCACAATTCCTGATTTCTTTGAAATGCTAAAGTTCACCTACTCGCAGCAGAGCTGGCTGTCAATTTATCCATCAATGTTTAGAGTGAACTCCTGAGACCTCTATAGTGAGCAAGCAGCTTCTAGAAGCCCTGTCGTGACTCGGTTTTCCTCTTTGTAGGATTGAGTTGTGTTTGCAAGCCTGGATCGAACGAGTCAAGTGGAGAACCCCATCGTCTTCCATGCCCCGGCTGTGTAAGAGCTTATATTTTTGGCTCTTTCTTGGAGATGCAGGCAGAAGCATTAAAAAACCAACTTGATCTTCCTCTCCCCTTATCTACAGAGCAGTGTTCCTGCGGGCACCCTTTGGGAATCTAAGTTTGTTGACGGGAGCTTCCTAGCCTGTGAGGTGGGTAGATTTCCACTGCAACTCCTTGCTATACCGAGTAGAGATTTGACGGCTTTGACTTAACCTTTTTATTTATAAATAATTTTCCCATCAGTCAAAAAAGGAAAGGAAAAAGTGCAAGGAAACCCCCCTAAAATGAATCAATACATGAACGACTTCTAACCTTCTCTTTACGTGTCAACCCTAGTTGTGGTATCCAAACCCTGGTAGATAGCTTCGTGGGACAATATGCAACCCCCTTGCTGACTATTTTCTTTCTTTTTCATGGTTGAAACCTTGATATGGGGCCCAGGGCCCAGCAGAGGGAAGCTAGTAACTTGTGAAAGGGTTTAATTTTACAAAGAGTTGCACCAAAAATGGTCTGAAGCCCACCTGTTGTACCTGCTGCCCAGACTCTCCATTCGATGCTTTCTTTTATGCTCCTTAGAACACCTGCAATGCAACGGCGTGTCAGATGCTCACCAACATGGTCGTCCTCAGAGCCTTCTCTTTGCAAACCAGGCCTTACGATCTTTACACCAAGACCAAGTACGTAACTCCGGGTCTGGTTTTCCAGCTCCCATAATGCCATCTCGGGGGGAAGTTGGTGTCCTACACATCATGCGAACGTCACCAAGGATGTATCTCTGGTGCAGTGAATTTGTGGCCTCTCTCTGGCTTGTAGCTGCTGAGCCCTGGCTCTTCAGAAGGCCCTCTGGGCTTTGGGGGACCTGTGTCTCCTGCAGGAGCACCTGGCATCTTCTGCAAAGCACGAATGGGTTTTCTTTCCAGGAGCCCAGACCTTCCAAAGTTTTGGTACGGTAGCAACACCGGACCTTTTCCTTCTGTGGCTTTTGGGAAGCAATCCAAGGCAAGTTGAAGCAGATCCAGAAAAACCTCTGCCTGCCTCCTGTCTCTCCCCCAACCCCCGCAAATGCTTCTCAACGTTGGCCACTTTGGGAGGGGTGGACTTCAACTCCCAGAATTCCCAAGCCAAATAGACAGGTTAGCTAAGCAGAGTAGACCTTTGGACTCATTTGATGAGTCAGGGAGAACTTCTTAAAAGGCCTGACCTCGTGACCGCTGGATTCGTTTTCCTTTTTCTGCAGATGGACTTCAAGGTCATTCAGTACGATGCCCGGGGAAAGTTTCTGGGTTGGCAGGATGTAAAAGGAGCCACACTTCAGGTAAACAAATTACTTTCATCTTTAAATGTGGTCCACTTCTCACAATACAATTCCTTGCCGCCTCGAGTTCCCCTTCGGGGTGAAGAGAGGCGGGGTATAAATCTAATAAAATTGAAATTGAAATTGAA
>JANHGC010001866.1:61920-85391 GCA_027560395.1 Boaedon fuliginosus
CCCTATGAGATCTAACTGGGCGCTGGGAGGCATACGGTGGCAGTAGGCGGTCTCGAAGGTACCCCGCCCCTAAGCCAGGAAGCATATTAACTGCTTCTTTCTAATAAGAGAATGATAAAGCATACTTCTAAACAGAAGTGAGGATGGCATTAATGTTTTGCTGCTGAATTCAGAAACACTTAGAAGTACTACAGTGATAGAGATCTTACTTTGCATAACAAGATGCAAGGAATCTTCTTCCAAAAGCTATGGATCTGGCCCATCCAACAATATTGACTGGAAAGAGATTTAGAGCAAAATAAAGCAATGCTTTGCCCAGTACAAAACTAACTTGTGGATTTTTTTATTATATAATGTCAAAAGTGGATTGGATTCAATGGATTGGTTTAGAAAACTGTTACCTCTGGGTTGGAGTTGGCTTGCCTTCAAAATCCAAGACAGTGAGGATTGTAAAATGAAATATCTGTATCTTGCTTACAAGTGTTTAAGGAGGATTTGTTTGGCCCACATGAAAAATAAAATGGTAGACCTGATCCCACAAGATTCTTCTTTTGTTCTTTTCCAGATTTCAGGTGTGAAAGTACTTTGCCAAAGATCCTGCACAGTTGCTCCATTTATATTGATGTGTACTAGATACTGTACTGGACAGACAAAACATCAGACTTCTTATAAGTCAACTTCCTGTCTGATTTCATGAAACATGTTATGGTATGGTACCAACTCTATG
Organism: Boaedon fuliginosus; assembly: GCA_027560395.1. NCBI lineage: Eukaryota > Metazoa > Chordata > Lepidosauria > Squamata > Lamprophiidae > Boaedon > Boaedon fuliginosus. The sequence continues at coordinate 62,648 of JANHGC010001866.1, forward strand.
GTACTGGTCACTATGTTTTCAACACATGGTTTTTGAGCTAGCATCTTGTGTTAATGCAGGACATAATAACCCATTTTTAAGAAACTCATGGCTTTATGTGTTATGTGAATTCAGCCAATCGGGGCTTATTCAGTAAACCATAATAACAAGCCATAGCTTGTTGTACAACTCCTGTCCCTGTGCACAAAGGGTTTCAAAGAAGAAAACTTACAGACTTCAAATATGATTGGAGTCAGCAAAAAAACATAGATATGCTTTCTGAATATGAAATGGTATATTCTGCACTACTAACACAGGACTTTCAGGCCCAATTACTCACTCAAAATATTATATTTTGACTGGAAATATGGAAGGATACATATATGTTTCTTCTGTGATATTTTTTAGTATCACAACTCCATATTTCCAACCTTTTGGTTAATCACATACCAATAATCGCCACAGTGTAATTGCCCATCAGGGTTGTATGTTGAGCAGAGTAGCTGAGCAACTGCTAAATTGATGGACTGAAGGCTCATTCACATCTTTCTTGGAAAAGTTATTTTGCCTCTTTACACGACATCGTCCACACCCTTCCAGCTACGTGCAGAGAATGTGCTGTCAGTTCCTGGATGACAGGAGTGAAAGGCAGCACACATTTTTCCTACACAAAGTATCCAGTGTTAGGTGTTAAACCTCTGGAAACGAGTGGAATGAGGTTGAGAAGGATGTGTAATATCTTTCCATCTTTCAAAGGTTAGTATGGAATTAAACACCGCCCTAAATCCGCTACCTTGTTTACTCTGTCAGCATAGGCTGTACTTGAATGGTTTGAGAAGCAAACAACTCAAAGGAAAAAGTTGTGTTGGTTTTGCTTCCCTCTTCTTTAACAATGAAAGTCATTTTTAACTTTTAGATGCTAAACCTTCTTCGGAGTTTGGCAGGTGTCCAATAGTCGAAGAAAATTGACTGAATTTGATTTCCATTCTTTGCAATTGTAGTCCTGCTGCATCATTAATTCTGAAGTTTTAAAACTGCAAAGAAAGCTTGATGTAGAACCAGCTGTATCAGGCAGAGTGGGAGATAAAATAATATGAAGGTATTATGCATTTGAACATAAAGACGAAGGTGTTCTTCAATTGTGCTTGACTCTTCGCAACTACATGAACTCAACCAGGCAGCTTTCCTGGCAACAGTACTGAGATGTGGTTGCTCGGGTCCTCTTCTAGGATATCTCTCAATTTTCCAGTTCATCCTAAAACTACCCAGGAAATGTTTCCTTGTGGTCTCCCATCTAAGTACTAAACTATATCTACCTCTGCCTTAGAGCCCAGACAAACCCAACCCAGACACTGCTATTGGCTAAAAAGCATTTATGGTTCAGTTGTCATCTTCCTTGCAATATTCCTCTGTGGTGTGGAATTAGGTTTAAGAAATTAGGCACCTCTACCAAAAACAATGCAGATCACCTTTCCAAGGAAAGGGTCCAAGCCCTATGTTGTGAAGCACTCTACTTAGAGATAGAATTAATCTATATATATACAAATGGGTGTGTGTGTGTGTGTGTGTGCGTGTGTGTGTGTGTGTCTGTGTGTGTATCTTCCAGCACTACTCTGGAACGCCTCAAGCAATTTCAACCAAACTTGGTACACAGATGACTTACTCTATGGAAACAAATACTGTGGCAGTAAGACACCCCTCAGGGTGTGTGTTCTGACCCCCCAGGATGTGTGTTCTGTGAAGATACAGCCTACAGCACAGTGGAGTTGCAATGGTAACGGCTTCACAGTACTCCACAAGGGGGTGCTTGTAACGGGGCCTGCCTGAACCACTATGAGATCAACACGATGTACATCACACAGAGATGACATTTCTTGATGCTTCTGGGGGCACAGGGAAAACATTTTTAACAAATTTAATTGTTGATGAAATCAGGGCTTAGGGAGAAGTTGCTCTTGCCATCACCTCTTCAGGAATTGCGGAGACATTAATGGAAGGAGGGAGGACAGCCCATTCCACACTTATGTTTCCACTTCACAGCACCATTCCTGTCTAATACAGGATTGGAATAAATAAATACCCAAGCAATGCCAGGTTATTGGCTAGTAAAGATTAAAACAAGACTTTGCATGAGGATATTTAACTCAGGATTTAAACTGAGTTTTTGATCTTTCAGTATTAGCATACTTTGGAAATGAAAAATGCTGCAGAACAGGCTTTCTTGCCAGAGGTTGATGGGAATGGCTATGGACACTCAGGAAGATTCGGACAGACCACTCAAAGTGAGATTCTTAACATTTAACAGTCCCCTCCAGCAATGGTCAAAGGGAGATATAAGAATCTTCTGTTCACTGAAAGGCTCTGCCCACTTGGCCATGTTTTTATATGTATTGCTTCTACTATGAAAAGTAGAGAGGGAGAGAGAAAAGGACTAGCAAGAAGGCAGATGGTCTCAGTTACAGTTGTGATGAAGGCACCATTGGGAGACTTGAAAAAGCAGGTTATGGTTAGGGAGAAGATCTATATAGTTGTTAGAAGTCAAAAATGACTGATGACATATAATCAATCAATTGTCTCTTCTATATGCAAGCATAGAATTAAATTTAAGAAACTAGTCCCTCAATACATTCTTTTTGTAATAATAGTAAGTTTCTATGTCTCTCAGTGACTTTTTTTGTAAACTATCTACATCCAAAGAAGATTATAAAATCTTGCATCAGAATTTTGTTTAGCAGCTTACAAGGAGGATTAGAAATCATGGAAAGGTATAAAGTACTGAGCTTCCTTTTTATTATTGTATCTAATCATAGTTTACATTGATTTTATGATATGTTATTCTACTCCTATCTTTCACGCTGTGTTATTACTGGAGAGGATGACATGAAATGAGTTTTAAGGAATGATTTGAGACTAACAGTTTATTGCTTACGTGATTGAGGGTGTCTATTGGAACAATATTTACAAATATCATTACCTTGTTCATTCTTCCTTACAACAACAAATCTGTAGACTGGGTTGAGACTTTTGGCTCAAAATTGTCAGCTGAACCACCAAGGATAAGGATAGTCTTCAACTTGAGCATCCAATCAACCAATCAGAATAGAGCTGGAAATGACTCTGGAGGTCTTCTAGTCCAACCCCCTGCTCAAGCAGGAGACACTATGCCATTTTAGATAGGTCCAATCTTTTCTTAAAAACCTCCAGTGATGAAGCTCTTACAACTTCTGAAGACAAGCTGTTCCACTGGTTAATGGCCCTTATTGTTACAAAGTTTTTCCTTAACTCCAGGTTGCTTCTCTCCAGGGGTAGGATTCTACTGATTTAACAACTGGTTTGCTTCACGCATGCGTCGATGCACACATGTTACATTCGGGCCAAAAAACAGCTGAGGCACGGCAATCCGCGCTGCAGCACCAATCATCTGGGCTTCAAATGAAGCAAATAAAGGTAACCTATAGCATGCAGGCGGTTGGCCCCAACTCATCACCAACAGAACCAGTTTGCCCTAAGCTGCTCTAACGTAACAAAGGGTTCGCTTGAACTGGGGCAAAACGGTAAAATCCCATCCCTGATTCTCTCTTTCATTAGTTTCCATCCATTGTCTCTTGTCTTGCCTTCTGGTGCTTTGGAAAATAAATTGACCTCCTCTTTTTTGTGGTAGCCCCTCAAATATTGGAATACTGCTCAATAGCTCCACAAATATTGGAATATAGCTATCATGTCTCATCCCGTGTTCGTTCTTTCTTTCTTTCTTTCTTTCTTTCTTCCTTCCTTCCTTCCTTTATTTATTTATAGAATATATTGGCCACCCATCTTACCACAGGATAACTCTTTATTTCTTTAATCACCCCACATCACTACTTTCTGCACTTTTCTTTGATTTTGAATGAAAAATAAGCAAGCCTTACTGAATATAATGGGATAGAATTAAGCATACTTTCACATGTCTCTTAGACAAGAAATCACTGAGGCTTACAAATATATAACCACCTCATTGCCATTCCTTGGATTACAGGTCATAAGAATGCTAACATGATCTTGGTTTAGTTTTTCCACCCACAGCTAAAAGATTATATTCGAATGTCCCTGTCTATGTCAAGTATTTACTTCTTCATATCAACCATCCAACTTTGACCTGCTTGGCAAAGTTGTCCCATGTTGTTGTGCTCAGTAAAAACAAATTGGTCCTGTAAGTATGCAGCATTCTTTCAATGAAAACGCTCCAGCCCTGGGTTTGGCATACCAGAACTGTCAATTATTCAAGGAGCAGAGGCTTGGTATGATCACTAAGAAATATGTGCATAGGAGCTAGTGGCCTTCAATATTTAATAGTGTTCTTTTATACAGCTACTTTTGTCTGTTGACACAAGGGAAATTTCCAGCTGGCTCAACTACTGAATGGAACTGAACTACTAAAAAAAAAAAAAAGAAAGAAAGAAAGAAACCCAAAACAAAAATGTAATGATATTTATACCTCTACAGCTGCCAGCGAGCTTGCATGCGTCACGAGTCACTCCAGATGTGGATATAAAATAGAGCCCTTCTGTGCAAATGAATTCCCTGACTCCAATGAAAATTAGTCTAGAGTGAGGTGCTGCTACCTCACCCCATCATACTCATCCCATTTTGCAAACGGAGCCGAGAGGAGAGAGATTAGCCAGCTGTGTCCTGGCATACAAGAAACCAGATACTGTAGAAGCAGAGATATCTCTGCTTTTGGGAAATTTGTGATGCACTGGAAGATGCTGTTCCTGTTCTTGCTGTATTATAATGCTCATGGCACTGTGCCCCCCAGGTGGAATCGAGGTAAGAGTTATAAATATAAACACATTGCTGCTTAAAAGCAGGCATGTGATGCTGATATTTCATCAAACAAGTTTCTTTTTTTCCAAATTGCATCTACTGCTTTTCTTCTTGTTTATTAACCATTTGATCATACATTTCTCCTTTATGTTCTGCAAGCCAATTTATAAATAAATAAGACAGCAATGATCTATCTCCCCTTAATTGGTATGAAAGCTGGGGATTAAGACGACTGGGTGTGTACTGCAATTTTATGTAGATGCTTTGATGGAAATTCAGGGTTGGTTCACCCAAACAGAAGCTCTGGCTGTGGAAGCTAATCCAGTCCCTGCTGAAGCTAGGCAGATTGAACAGCTCTCTGTTTAAAATGGGTTGTTTTTAAACACATTGCATTGAAATAGGATTAGATGATTAGATTAGATTAGATTAGATTAGATTAGATTAGATTAGATTAGATTAGATTAGATTAGATTAGATTGAGCTATCTTTGACTAAAGGAAACCTTAGTTAGCATGGAAACTAACTAGATGATTTGGGGCCAGTCAGTCTCTCTCAGACTAAGAAGAATGCATTGGTAACCCCTTTTGGAGAACAGCTTGACTCCCCCTTCTTTGTGGCAGCCCCTGAGATACCACTCATCTAGAAGCTCCCTAGACTATGCCTGCTTCTTTCCTGATGATGCACCCTCCTCAGCTCAACTCAAGCATTTACCTTCTTTATCTTGCTGGATCTGCCAACTATAAAGATACTGGAGGGAACTTAGAATGATTAGATGTGTTTGCTTTCACTCCAGTTGATGCTGATTCCATCCAACATAACTGGAAATTACTGCTCAACAGAGATTACTGCTCTCCTATTTTCTTGAACCCAAACGGAGCTAAAATTCTTAGCTTCTTCCCTGAGATGACATGGAAGCAGCTGGTGTCCTTCACTGTGCATGTCAGAAACATCAACTTCTACTCTAGAAGATAATATCAGTGGTCATGTTCCCTGAACTCTCTCCCCCATCCTCTCTGTGCCTTTTTGGGACTGTGCACAAACTTAGAAGAGCCAACAGTGCCAATATATCTTACAAGGGAATAGTATATTCTTATTCTATAGCTTTGTTTGTCAAACTTGGAGATCTTAAGATGTGTGGTCTTCATTCTGGGAATTGAGATCCATGCATATTAACAGTTGCTGTGTTTGACAAACACTGCTCTATAATGATTTATATTCCCCCAGAAAAGTCTCTGAACTACAGGACTATAACATGATCTCATAGGGCAGAGGAATTGGCTGGGCAGGAAAACAAGCAAAATTAAAGGTGAACTATCCTTCTTACTGTCAGGACCCTTCTAGGATGATGTAGTATAACATAATGGTTGCCTTGTCCAGCTGCACTTTCCTGGACTCTAGTTTAGAGTCTAAAATCACAGAATGGCCTTTATCTTTAGTCCAGATCAATTGCTCAGAACTAATAGATGAATTAGGACAATTGGATAAACCTGCCCTTAGATTAAGATCTATTTAAGAACTTATTTTTTGGATTGTACCAGTGAAATTCAAGGGATTGGTGCTATAATGCTTCGATTAACCAAACCTTGGTTGGTTTGCATATATTATGATATTATGCATGTGGCTATTGTGTTTGACAAAGCTATGAGGTTACCAAAAATAACTTCATAGTAAGTAACTGGGGAGATGACAGACAGACATCAGTAATCCAGAATTATATTTCATGTCTCTGTGCTGGTGTTTTTTCAGGCACAAAAGTGGGTAGCAGGAAGGAGAGAAAGAGGCTAAAGAAGTGAAGCATAAATTTGTTAGCCAGATAAAAGTAACACAGTGATTTGGTAACGTGTTCTTTACTATGTCTGTAGCCCAGAATCTAATCATTGGTTGCATAATGTACGGAAGGAAAAGGCACTGTTTGATTATGTGCTTAGGCAGTCATATTTCTTATACTGAAATTTCTGTAGCACTGGTCCATTGGACTTGATGGTTAGATCATTTCTCCAAAATCCCTTCCAACCCTTTAATTCTATAAACTTGTGGCAACGCTTATGTGTTATTTACTTTTATTGTGCGTGTGTATTGACCTGATTGACTACTGACTCAAGGCCAACTGCATGAGGACTGTAAAAGTAATAGTTTTCTAACAATTTTCACTGGTTATGCTTTTTTATGTGTTTTCCTCTAATGTACAGCCCTTAGGCAATATCTTTCCCCACTCTGTCTGCAATTTTTAAATATACTACTGCAGTACCAAACACAAGTTCACAACCCAAAAGATAATTGCATTTTGATCTGCTCATTAGTTGAGGAGGTGTGAATTTGTGAATTTTGTCAGTTGCATAAAAATACAAACCTAATAAAATACACCCGATTAGGTAACATTTCATGCAGTTTCTTTCTTAGATAGGAAAAACTGGAACTTGTGGGAAATGTACATTTCCATCTTCGTTCCATGTTTATGATCTCCTTTGGAGAAATTGAATTAGGCATTTTTAAAAAAAATTATGGTGAGATTCAACAGCATGATTAAATCAAACCATCTGTCTTGTAATGTTAATAATATGGTAGAGAAAAGGGCAGTCCCTGCTGATTATTAATAGGAAAATCTACTTCATACATTGGGGATGTTGATGAGTTTGAGGTTCCTTTGGTTAAACCAACCCTCCAAGTTTTGCATAAGGTCCTGGCATAATCTCACCTCTTTCTGTTACCCTGGCTCTGTGTTTGCTATTGCAAAACTTCCTACAATGAAGATGGAAAACATTTCTTAGCATTTCTTGAGACCCATCCTAAATCCATAGAATTTTCAAGCGAATGTTGGCATATGGTAAAATGTATATTTGTTCATGTTTTAGATAAGGCACTTTTGCTTGACTTGAAAGTCTGAAGAGAATCTATTCAGAGAGTTTCAGAATTAAAGGGGATTTGTGAGACATCGGGTCCAAGGCATCAGATGTCATATCACTTGGATATGAACTTTTTTGTTCAGTTTTAGCTAAATGTGATGTATGAAACAAGCCAGGGCTTCTGATTTAGTATAACGTCATCCAATGTGGGCAACAGTCACATCATCTAACTTCAGTCATCAGAATTTCCCACCCAATAAGACAAGTTTAATGAAGGTCGGTTAGCATTACTTAGAAAACCAGACAGTTGAGATTTGTTTCTCCAACCCATTTTTCTACCAACCATGGCCTACGTGAAGTCAGTCAGTCCTTGTGAGAATAGTGATATAATGATATTATTTCCTGAACTGGCCCAATATTTCAGACTGTAGAAACACGATTATGACGGCTGTTGAACAACTACCTTAGAGATTACAGTCATGTTTCCCTCAGACTTTTCCTTCTAAGGCTACACATACAAAAGTCCTTCAAGTTTTAAGTCTTGTTAAAACCTTACAGCTGGTCATCTTAATTGGCCTCTTTCCTTTTTAGGTACAGTATATTATGGGAAACCACATTTTTTGCAGTGCTAAATGTCAGCTGGGGCACTTGTTACAGACATTTTTAAGTGAATTGGATGAATCAATAATTTATATTAAGGGCAGATGTCAGTAATGATCAGCAGAAATCATTCTTTGTGGACTGACAAATGACAGAAACATTTTATATAAAAAAACCATGCTGATCATTTGAATGCAGCAAAATCATTAAATCTGAAGGTTGAATATAAAAGGAGAGTGAATCCAAAAAAATCTACAACTCTCTCTCTCACACACACACACACACACACTAATTTAGCTTCCTTCCATGCTAGTGTGGGCAACAGAAAATAACTAACAGAATAACAGAATGGACCTTGGAGGTCTTCTAGTCCAACCCCCTGCTCAGGCAGGAAATCCTATACCATTTCAGACAAATGGCTGTCCGATCACGTCTTTAAAATTTCCAGTATTGGAGCATTCATAACTTGTGGAGGCAAGTTGTTTCACTGATTAATTGTTCTAACTGTCAGGAAATTTTTCCTTAGTTCCAGGTTCCTTCTCTCCTTGATTAGTTTCTGGAGGCAGGTGCTTTGGAGAATAAGTTGACATCCCCTCTTCTCTGTGGCAGTCCCTTAGATATTGGAACACTGCTGTCATGGCACCCCTGGTCCTTCTTTTCATTAAACTAGACAGTCCCAATTCCAGCAATTGTTATTGATGTGTTTTAGCCTCCAGTTCCCTAACCATCTTTGTTGCTCTTCACTGTATTCTTTCTGGAGTCTCGACAACTTTTTTATATCCCATGGCAGCCATATATCAGGAAAGGGTGCAGAATGGGTAAAATTCTTTCTGGATATACATTATAATTGAAAAAAAAAAACCCTCTGTATTCTCAAGACTGGGAAGTAAATTTTATTATCTGAACCAAGTTTTACAGTAGCAATCACTGCATTGGAATGACAACTTGGATGCTTTGCACGCAGCACTCGGATGCAGAAAAACACACTTGAGAATTAAGAATGACAAAACATGGCAAGTTTTATGTGAGCTTTGGCGTCAAACAAGAATTTCAAGGATGTCTAAGCAGAACTAATACAGTTACTCCAATTGTATTTATCTTGTATTTAGTTCTACTGAGGTCTTGTTGAAATCACTGGGAAATGTTAATAAATGTTAATAATTGATATTAATGGAAACTCATCATGATTAACAGCTACATACATTGAAAAATATTATATATCGTAACCTTTCAGAAGATTGTTGGCTAATGGGTCACGCTATTGGCTTGTCTAAGGTATAAGATTCTTTTCAATAAATCTGAAATTAGGGAATCCTAGGGCTGGAAGGGACATTGGAGGTCTTCTAGTCCAACCCCCTGCCCAAGGCAGGAGTCCTTATACTCATCATTTTATGACCAGCCTTATGTCCTTGACTTATAAGCAGACTTCTGCTCTAATTAAATTTCCTGCAGCACATCTATGTATTTCTTATATATCCAAGTTGAGTTGGCTATTTTCAAGGTTTGGAAAGCTCTGATTTCAAATTATTTCTCCAAATTGCAGCAATGCTTAGATTTGAGGATATGGAGTGGTCCTCTCTCACTTCTCCCCTCTTTCTTTCTTCTGTTCTTTTTCTTTTCTTTTTAACTATTCTGTTTTTCAGTCCCCTAAATTGCAAAAGCCGGGGTCATTTCTGTAATAATCAACAGGACATCTTAAATCATCTATTTATATATATTTACTTAGTCCAAATCTTTCTTTGTAATATTTATGTATTATTATATAAGCATACATTTCCCATTTATAAAACTTTTAAAAACGTTTTGATCTGGAATCTTTTGGGATATGCAGCTTGAAGTCTGAAGGAAAGAGACACACACACATTCACACAAGAGAGAGACAAACACACACACACACACTAACACACAGCACAGCGCTGAAAATGTAGGCTCTATTTCTGTGTTTCCTGGCAATTTTCCAGTATAAATATGAAGAGAGCTCCACCTAGTCTATGTATAAACTGAGTACTATAAAAAAACAACAACCATCAATAGCTTTACCTGTCTTGTTACTTCAAAACATTTCATCATTATTAGTCTTTCCATTGCAGGCAAAAACACCCCCAACTGCAGACTTCAGGCCTCTCTTCTTGGGCCCTCGGAACCCTCTCTGAAGCCTAATGCTAAAACTATCTACTCTTTTTTTAAGGTATAAAATACTTAAAAGGAGTGGATAACCCCCTTAAGACAAATATAGACATGTTAAAGCAAACACATTTTTTAGGGTCCTGCTCATCCACACCTTGGCTCTCAGCTCTTCAAAAAAGTTAAATATGGTTTTTAGCCAAGAAACGATAATTTACTTATAGTCTAACTGGATCTCCGTGGCTCATAGATCCTAATGCTACCATTAGGAAATAAAGCAAGCACAGTATCCAAAATCATTTAAAAATATTTACCTACTTCTATCAGAGTCACCTCTATCCATCAACGAAGGTTAAATACACTGTAATGAAATAACTCACTATAATATCACAAACACTTCAAAAAAAGATGGAGTGAAAGGAAAGACACTTATGCTTCATTCATCTCTTTTATTTATTTTATTTATTTATTTATTACATTTTTCTCCCCTTCATGGTTGTTCCTTTTTCCATCTGCTGCTTCCCACCCATGCACCCCCCCTTTTTTGGGGGGGGGCGTTCTGTTGCTTTTTTCCCAAGGATTAGGTTAAGGACTTAAGGTTATATATTTCTACTGCAACTGAAATGAAATGAGGTTAGAGTTAGAGTCTGGTTCAATGAAACTCCTGTTAAAATTACTGTCACTTTGGGAATTGCTTGTAAGCTGCCCAGAGTCTCAGTGAGCAAGTAGGCAGCTATGTAAATTTTCTAATAAATACATGAATAGAATTAGGGCATGCTTTCCAGATTAGGGGCAATCAGATTCAGTTTTTTTGTTCTGGTTGATTTTGGATTACAGAGTTTGGTGAATTCAACCATTCAATTACATATTCAACCACTGAATTGTTTTGAAAAAGGTTGAGAAAGCGAATCCTGTTTTAACCAATAGAAGGGCAGGCAATGGGGAAAAGGCAAGGCATTATTTCTTTATAGCAATAACAAAAAAATTAGAATATTATGGGAGTACAGCATAAAACATCAAGGAGTACTACCATATTATTGTTCATTTGCCACAACATATATTTTGTCTTTAGGACGACTGAGATTCTGTCTTTTTTAAAAAAAAAAAAAAAATTTAAGATCTATATGAAGGGATCAGGAGCCTGAGTAAATTTTACCTGAGATTCTGGAAAAGCCACAATTCAAAATGGTCAAAGTAGAGCTTGATCCTGTCTATCACGGCTGCTCAGGAGCCTCCATTGATCCAATGAGCAAGGAATGCAAGTCTAAATTTTGGAACTCATTTTATATGAAATCCAGCCTCATAATAGATCGGGAATCTTCTCTTTCCAAGCAGCCATAGTGACTGTACATAGAAGAAATCAAATGCATCATTAAAATGAATTGAGGTTAAATGTTGAGGTTAAATAATTATTTCATATAAACTTTTCCAGTGAAAGAAAAAAAAGAAGATAGCAAATGCCATTAATACAGTCACATATGAGATATAGAATAACTTCATGTTGCAGTGTAGGAGAGAGCCACATCAGAAGAAAAGTTTGTGCATGGATTTATAAATATTTGGTCAAGTATTGGTTACACATTTCTTTCCATTTCGGGGTTTGGTTTTATTTTTGGCTCGTGGTTGTTTTGCCTCGATACACTGAAAAGTAAAATGATGAGCAAAAAGCAAGCAGGGAAATGGAACCAAAAAAGCTTTTGCGCGGGGAACAAAATTCAGGGATTCAGAGATAGATTTATCAGAGTGACTTAGAACAGAAAAGCAAAATCTTCCGAAGACTGGTTTTGAATAACTCTGAAATATAAAGAAGTGGGAATAAATTGTGAGAGTCAGTGGGGCCTAAAGTACTGGAAGTTACCCAAGGAGACAATGGCTATATTTGTACATTGCATTTAGCCAAGCTGTGGGATGAGAGTTCTTGAATAAGCCACGTGAGCTCAATCTACAAACGCAATGTCATAAATTGTGGTTTGTAAATGATATTGGTGGGTTTACATAGCATGCTAAGCCAAAAAAAATAATAATAGAAATATACTTTATTATGCATAATTTAGGAGATTAGGCTGAAAACGAAGAATCAAAGCTAGATTCACACAAAATGTAACACTCTAATGTGAGTTGTCTGTTTTGGCTTGGCCTGTTGCATATGCCCTGTCCCAGATATTTTCCTTTCAGTTTATATACTTCATGGAATTGTTGGAGCTTTAGGACTGAGATCTAAAGCCAAAGGTTATTATTTAAAAGTCAACATTAGAAAGACAAAACTGTGATACTGGCTTGGCTTGGCTTGGCTTGAGTTCAAAGTAGCAGCAGAAGTAGTGCAAACCTACTGAAGAGAGAGGGGACATCAACTCTCTCTCTGACATCGTTTTCTTAATCTAAACCATCCCCTTTAGCCTTGCCGGTGTTAACCTGGGACTTATACAGGAGCAACGCTGGACTTTAACACAAGAAAGGTGATTTAGCTTGAAGGCAAGTTAGAAGAGAGAACCTATTCTCTGTGAGTGTCAATAGACCCATCCACTTTAAACCAAGAGAGCAGAAGCAGGCAGGCAGGCAGGAAAAGTTGCTGAACAAGAGTCAAAATTTTCCCACATTTCTATTAAGATGTTGTGTTTACTAGACCAGTTGAAGGTTGCAAAAAAGCATGCAGGCTTTTGAATTGCCAAGCACTCTTTATCTTACTTAAGGACGAATTCCTGGAAACTCCCAACTTTGCATACTGTTCTAGTTAAAGTGGTAAGAGAATGCATGTTCTGTGGCCAGCACAAGAAAAAGATCTCACCACAGCATTCCCTTTCAAGGCAGTGAAGAATTATGTTAAATGGTCAAGAGCAACACATACATTCCGAATGGAGAAGATCTTTGTCAGATGTCTACGGAAGTGGAAGCCAAAATGGTTGCTAGGCTCACTGGTAGAGTTGCATGAAAAGGGGCTTGAAAAATTATGAATCTGATCACTGTTGTCTGGATCACTGCCAACAATTGTTTAATAAGTAAACATTGTAAGTGCTGGGTGATTGAAGTTTTAATTGCCAAGCAATTAGCACTTGGTGATTTCAGTGTGTGTTTCGTGTGTCGATTTGCAATGTAGAATGTTGTCACAGGCCAGCAGGAAGATAGGCAAAGATGAAAGTGATGTTGGAAGGTACTGTATTTTTCAGAGTATAAGACGCACTGTTTCCACCCCCAAAAGTGGGTGGAAATGTCTCTGCGTCTTATACAGCGAATGTTGCCGAAGCCCCGTCCATTCGCCAGCCCTCACCCTTTGGCCTCTGGCTCCCAGCAATTTGCCTCCTTGCAGCAAACAGCAAACAGCCTGTTTCAGCTTTAGCACAGCCTGATTAGCACTTCTGACCATCAGCTGTTTCATGCTGCAGGGATTGCCATACCCTATTGCTGCCTCCGTGTGCCCCATTTTCAGCCTCCACATCCCATTTTCAGCCTGCACACACCACATTTTTGGCCTCCGCATGACCCATTTTCACCCCGTTCTGGGTGGCAGGGATTGGAATGGGGTGAAAATGGGGCATATGGAGGCAGCAATAGGTGATGGCAATCCCTACAGCATGAAACAGCTGATCGTCGGAAGGCCAAACCTACCGACAGTCAGCTGCTTGTTCTAATCAGGCTGTGCTGAAGCTGAAACAGGCTGTTTGCTGTTGGCTGCAAAGAGGCAAATTGCTGGGAAGCAGAGGCTGAAGGGTGGCTGATGGGCAAGGCCTCAGCAACATTCATGGTATAAGACGCACAGACATTTCCATCCACTTTTGCGGGTGGAAAAAGTGTGTCTTATACTCCGAAAAATATGGTACTTTATTTTCCAAATTCAAAGGTTTATGAATCATGAATGAAATAATGACAAAAAAAATCCCTTTAAACAAAGTGTTTCTAAGTTACTGTGTGATAGAGGGAGAGATTTGGATAGTTATTTCACATACACGTTTCCCCCCCTTAATGTTAAAAATGAATGCATCATAATTGATGGACCACCATAGATATATGGCCACAAAGACAATATTCATGTTGTGTGATGTGCCTCAAAGAAAGGAAAAGAAAAGAACACTTGGAGTCAATCCATGTATTAAGCTGCTAGTCAGGAAGGGTCTATTCAGACTCCTCTCCATATTTCATGGAATTAAATTTTGAAGACTGTCAGTTGCATATGTGGAATACTGAAATTATTGCAGTTTATTGACATACTATGCAGGGAAGCATATGTTGCTAATGTTTTAATTACAAAATATTGGCTTTCATATGCACATCACTAGTGCAATCATGTTGCAGTCGATATTAATATCTGAATATAAATATGTGAATATTACTCTAAGATAGACCCAGTGCTCGCACATAGCTGTTGTTGTTTTTTTTGAGCAAATACTGAGTACAGAAATAGGGGTGAGAGCTACTAGGGTAGACCACCCTCACAACAAATGATCTTAACAACTTAATCTGAGACCATAAATCTCCCCTATAAGATATGAGTAAATAAATACAATTTCTGTCTCAGAAATTTCCAAGCTTTGTGTATGCCAAAGGAGTCACGTACTTCATTTTAACAGCAATTCACAAGAAACAAATCCTTCTTTATTTAGCTATACTGGTGAAAGGGTCTTGGCAATGATCTGTGTAATGGGTATACAAAATTAATAATTGGCAAAGCCATGTGAATCCCACATCAATATTTATGCTTGCAAGGTTTATCTTCATATGTTTATACCTTTCAACTCTCATTAGCATGGTGCGCATTAAAATGGAGTAAAAACCAAATGCTTTCAAAACCACATTTCTACATCTGTTATATACCATTGATAAGTAGCCAGAGTTGTTTACACATTTGACAGCACCTAAGTCTAAATTTAAACAAAATTTAAAAAAAAATACTTTTACACCCCAGG
Source organism: Boaedon fuliginosus (assembly GCA_027560395.1). NCBI lineage: Eukaryota > Metazoa > Chordata > Lepidosauria > Squamata > Lamprophiidae > Boaedon > Boaedon fuliginosus. The sequence continues at coordinate 77,895 of JANHGC010001866.1, forward strand.
TTTTTTTTTCTTGGCATCTGTAGAACAAGCACATATTGTTTCTAGCCCATGTTATATAATTTAATTTCCTGGTAGAGGGTTAGTAAAACCCAATGCTACTATTTGGGAATAAAGTTCATTAGCACTATTGCAATGGAATCCTTCCAGTAGGCTATAATGAGAATTAAATTGAACTTCAAAAGAGTAAATTATGGATATTTGCAGTCTGATTACAGGGTAAAGTATTCACAAAAAGGAGAGGAAGCTACTAAACTTGAATGTTAGAAATATTCCAATGTTTTCTACAGATTCCATTAAAGAATCTCAAGAGTACTGCACCCTGTTTAATAAAAGAAGAGAAAGGGACATAATAGTAATTAATAAAGGTGATTTTAACCTAACAGAAAATTTCATCCTTGGTTCTGTGTTTCTGTTGAAACCATGATAAACATTTATACTACTCCCAGTATACTGAGGGTAAAAAAACCCCTTCAAATACTGTATTCCTTTTTGGGTAAACAGTATTATGTAAAGTACCCAAAAAGTGTAGATAAAAGTTAAAGGAGAAATTGGAGGCTTTATTTGTATAACTGGGAAATCAATTCCGTATTATAATTGTGCATAATGTGAATATTTTTGTTTAGTGCCGGTCAATGTCATTCAGTCAACCTATTTTCAGAATTTTGTTCATTTGATTTCAGATTGCTTATGAATATGTCTGCATATGACACCCGGACAGACTGTTCCCTCCTACATATGGTAAAAAAAATAACTAATAATTGACACAATTCCTAACAGTCTCTTGTGTGGTACATTTGCCAATGAATTACCAAACAAAAGATGATTTTTTGGGGTAAACTATCTAAAAGTTTGTGTGAGTTTATAAGAAATAAAATTTCTAAAAGCCACCCTGTTATTAGCTGAATATACAGGATAAGCTCAGAAGATATTGATATTTTAATTTACAAAATGCACAAAGGCAGAACTAGTATTGCTGACAGGTCTCGTTAATTTCACAACCTAGAAGCTACAAGTGACATTGGGGGGAGATAGAGAACAATAATATATAAAATAATATATTCTCTCTCTCTCTCACACACACACACACACACACACACACACACACCTTTTGCCTTGAGTGTGCTAGATTCTCTGAAACTTATTGCAGAGATTTTGTTTCCTTGTTCTCTTAAATTCAGTACCATGGACTGAAATAACTTTATGACATAATTTTGTCTTGTTCTTCTTCCCAATTACTCTTCTTTCAGCTCTTTTACCCTTCCCAGACAGCATTTTTATTGTTCTGCAGTCTATTACTGCCACTTAGTCAAAACACATTTTAGCAGTAACATAAACCAGTGAGTAAATAGCCCCACCAAATTATGATTAAACATATCTAACTAGACATATCACAATTAGGTAATAATTCTTTCTTATAGAGCATGTTCCACACAGTCCCAACCAACCACATGCAGGCTTTTAACTTTACTACATATTACACTCCTAATTATTTTTTCTGTGAAACAAGATTTCCCTCCTCTTCCTGTTCTTCTGTTGCCATCTTTTTTCTATTATGGAGCAGCAAAATGATTGTTTTCTAATCTAATCTTTTACAGAAAAGTAATTGATGTAATGAGTAATTGAGTAATTGATATAATGATCAAGCAACTTAAAATGGTTGTGAAGACAAAACAAGTGTGTGATATTTTCTGCTAAAGTATCAAGGGGGGAAACTTCTTTGCAAATAGATGCAAAGATGTAAGCAAGTAAGGCATTTGACAAAGTAGACTATAGCCTTCTTGTTGTTAAGATCTTGGTAAAATGACAGCATCACCACCAAGTGGATTCACAATCCCTGGACAACCATAGTCCTCAATGGAACTACATGTACATGGAGGGAAGCATGCATTGGGTTTCCTCAGAATTCTGTCTTGGCCCCTGTGCTTGTCAACATCTTCATAAATGACTTAGATGAGGGGATTGAAGGGGCACTCATCAAATTTGCAGACAGTACCATAGATAAGTTGCAAATACCAAAGGAATATCATAAATGGACCATCTGATGCTCTCTAAGCTTGGTTGTTTTCTTATTTATTTATTTATTTATTAAATTTATACCCCGCCTCTCTTCACCCCGAAGGGGAACTCGAGGCGGCTAACAATCATAATAAAAAACAGTCCTATACATAGAGATTATCAAAACACATTCATTCATCCAATCATACAACATTACGTCTCTGGGGAGAGGGTACAGGGAATCAGGTCTTGCAGATATTTAGTTACCAAACTAGTTATATCATTGACAATTATTATCAACCTAGCTCAGAGATTATTCAACCCTGAGCTACAGTTCTTCTATCAGTTACAGCTCCAGGTAAAATCCATTTTCAATTTACCATTCAAATCTGTGAAATCACAAAGCCATGAATGAAAATTGAGTACTCTAAACCTGAAGAAACTGTTTGTTGCCTTCTATTAGGTACTGTAAATATCCCATCTACAACATTATTAATGATGTAAAACCTTTCTTAATATTTATCTATCTAATTTTCTATAATTCACAGTTCACACTGCCTGCTAATCATCCACTCAATCATGTCTAACATACTTAGCATCCAAAATTACAGTGTCAACCAACTGTTTAACTTGAACACAGGCCAAGTAAATATTTTATCTGACCTTTTTTTCAGGCTACATTCATACAGAATGTAGCTAAAGCCCATTTCACCATGGAAATATGAAATCCTTTTCATATTGGTATATTGTAGGGGCTTGGTCTTGTCTCAATGTACTGTGGATTTCTTGGAATGAAAGAAAAGTGGAAAAAGTAAAGTGATTCTGCTGTATTAAAGTAAAAAGATGTTAGAAACATCCCTTCATATTTCTAAGAACCAAAATGGGACAAAACCCTTCACTGGAAAGGTGAGGAATTCTGGGAGCGAATCATTTTGAGAATACAATTTTAAGGAAAGCTGTTCAGAAGCTTCCTGGGTTAAAAAGTCAACAATATAATTGAACAAAGATACAGTAGACAGTATTTTGTTAGCAGCCTTTAAAGAAACTCCCCCTGAAACCCCCCCACATAATAACAACATACTTTGCAGGAGTCATGATTATTATGGGGGTCATAAATGATTCAGCTATTGTTCTGAAATCACAGCTATTGTTCTGAAATCATGTATTATTTTTCATTAATTACAGTGAAATGATGATGATAGTGATGATGATGATGATGGTGATGATGATGCATTTAGAATATGATCCCATCATGTAGGATTTCTTTTATATTCTTTGGCCCCAAGGAAATTATAGAAAAGTTAATGAATGTCCTGTCAAACAAGTGACATTTCTGTGCATGATGTTCCCCTGAAACTCTTGACTCTACCCCTTCCCATCACTGTTTATTGAGTATATTTTACATTTAAAAGGAAGCAAAAGTTTTTACATGTTTGCCCATATCTTGGCCTCTTTCCACAGCCTGGTAACAATGAAATATCAGATGGAACAATCTCCAGCATTTGGCAGAATTTATATAGAATCTTCTACGTCAGCAGAAATCTTGTTTGATTGGCGTTCTCTGTCGCATGAACGATACTGATATTGCTTTTGCTTGCCAAACAAGCAAAAATGACTGAGATTGCAAGCAGGGCTAAAAAGCTTAGTGGAGATAATTACAGTCTTATTCCTCTCTCTCTGTGCTTTCTCAGCAAACACTTAAATATCATAATGCAATTTAGTTTGAAGTTGTTGGCAGCCGATGAAAACAAGGTTCATTAGCCAACTCACTGGGCAAGTAAAGATAACCAGCAGAGACTATCCACGCAACTAGAAATTATTAAAAGTTCAACGTTGGAAAAGTATTATTTAAAAAAAAGCAAAATAAGCCATACAAAGAGGAATGAAAAAGAGGAAATCAACAACAACAATTGTACAAGAGCAACAACATTTCCTCAAGCCTCACAGCGAGATGGGAGGTGAACAAATTTTAAAATAAAAAAAAGTATTTATCAACTATTGTCTGAAAGACAAATTGATATACAATATATGACTTCTTCCAAGAATGTAATGATTGTAACATGCAAAAAAGTTTTAATGAGGTTAAATGACATATTGAACAATACGATTATTTATTTTTATTTTACACAAATCTAGTGTGATCTAAAATCTAATGAAATGTTTGATGTATATCTGATGTCTAAATATTTAGAAAACCTAAGATTCTCTATTTATTCCATTAAGTGTTTTTTAAAAAAGGGTGATGATAATAATTATCAATACAAATACTTCTCACTTAGTGACCACAAATGCAACCAGCGAATGTGTTGTTAAGCCAAGCAGTTTCTCTGTAACCTGTATTTACAAATTTACTTCAGCTTTTCCTTGCTTTACAGGTTTGTAAAAGTTGCAAATATGAGAAATGGTTGAAAAAAAATATTTTTTCATCCCAGCTTAACTGTGAAGAGACGCTAAACAAGGCAGTTGCTAAATGAAGACTACTTGTAATTGTATTGATTAAATGAGTTGAGATAAATCCCTTGTGGGCCACAAAAAAGAAGGTAAGAAAAGGCAGTAAAATGGTTATATTTTAAAGAGAAGAGTGAAATTTAGATAGTGCTATCGACGTAGAATAAGGAATAGCCTATGTGGACAATAAGATTTAGCAAACATAACATAAGTGTTAAATTGCAGTTTCCATACTATAATAATTTTACCAGATGTTTATTTCTCTCTGTTTTCTCTAATATTAATATCAACTCTAGTACATAGAAATATTTCCAAAATGAATATCCCAGTATATTAATAAGAGCCATGGTGGCACAGTGCTTAGAATGCAGTACTGCAGGGCTAACTCACTATTCACTCCAGGAGTTCAATCTTGACCGGTCCAAGGTTGACTCAGCCTTCCATCCTTCCGAGGTCACTAAAATGAGGACCCAGATTTTGGGGGGCAATATGCTAACTCTGTAAACACTTAGAGAGGGCTGTAAATCACTATGACACAGTATATAAGTCCAAGGCCTATTGCTATTATGGTTCTATATAGAATGAATGAAATTGTTTTATCAGGAAAGTTCTCCTTAATTCTAGGTTGGTTCTCTGCCGGTAACATTAATCTATAGGAGAGATCTTAATCTTGATCATAATAAATGATATAAATAAATAAATATTGATTCTAATAAATAAAGACTTAATAACAATCTTTAACACTTTTTTATTTCCTCAAGTTAGTTTTCCCAGAGTGACATCTTGATCATAATAAATGATATAAATAAATAAATAAATAAACATTAATCATAATAAATAAAGACTTAATAACAGTCTTTAACACCTTTTTCTTTCCTAAAGTTAGTTTTCCCAGAGTGATATCTTTATACCCTGAGAATAATGTCATGAATTGATAAAAATTCTAGTCTTTTTTTCCTTAAATTTTGATTTTTCCAAAGAACATAGTATTAGCTGGTTGTGAGAATTAGCTCATTAAGAACATTTGAACAGTAAAAGTCACCTAATTTGCTGGTGAGTCTAGGTTTCAAGCTCTAATTAATCCCATGAACAGTTAACCAGGAAGAAGTTGAAATAATTTAAGGAGAGCATATTTAGTACTTCCTCTGAAGTCATTATTTTTTTGTTGACTAGGTTGCATATCAGTTCCTCAAGCTGGATTAAAATGAGTTCTTTCATTTGATTGCTGTCCAAAAGAAACATTTTGTTCTGCAATGGTCCTAAGGTAATGTAACTAGGGCTTATTTGTGGGATAGGGTTTATATTAGGTGCAGGCATGAAAATCGGGCTAGGGCTTGTTTTCAGGGTAGGTCTATTTTTGGGGAAATACAGTATATACATACATACAAACATATATACATACATACACACACTCATACAAACACTCATACACACGTACATACAGTATGGCTGATGCTATATGGAACAAAACTGTGACTGAATCCCGATGTTCTGCTTCGGATACCGCAAAGCCTCCTCCCAGAAGGTAACGAGGAAAATAAGGAGGAAATGTGTAGTGTCCCAGACAATCCTGTGAACCCTGCTCAAGTAATGCTTATATGCTGTGTCCTGGATAGAAGGGAGTAAACTGCCAATAATATTTTCTGCCATCCTTACCACTCTCTATACCGCCTTCCTATCTGTAATGCTTCCAAACCAGATAGTAATGCAATATAACAGGATGCTCTTGATTGTCCCTCTATAGAAAGTGGTAAGGACAGGGGAAGGAAGATGTACTTTTATCATGAGAATCAGAAAATGCAGGTCCTGCTATGTCTGTTGAGTGATCAAGCTAGCCTACTGGTTAGCTGCATAGCTAGAAACTTAATGCTGCTAACCGCCTGCTAACCAGGTGAATCATTCATACACAGAGGTGTCTGGCTATGCCTGCCTTTTCTGAAACTGTCAATGATCTCTCATTTTTTTCTTTTTTTTAAAAAAAGTTTTTATTAGATATAAAAAAACATAAAATAACATACATGACATACATGACTAACAACCAATAAACATTAAACAAAAAGAAAACTATTTCTGAATCATTTGAGCAGCTTGCTTGTTCCTAATCCTTATTTCTGGAGTATCTCATCTCCATTATTCTCCCCTCTTCCAATCACTAATATCTATCGGATTGCATTTGCAGGCTAAATCCCAAATAAATATTTCTTGACATCATCTTTCTAATGAATCACCTGCATTATGCATGTAAACAATATAATAATTTTATATTAATTGAAAACTTTAATGATCTGAGATAAGCATAGCATTATTCAATTTTCCTCTAAGTGCATACTCTCCAAGCTACTAAATGTTTGTTTCCTCTTAACAGCTTATAGCTTCTCTGTTTGTACACAGGTGGACAAAGAAGTTGGGTGCAAGTATTTTGCAATGGCGGGGTACCTGCAGAATTGGCTCTGCTATATATGATTGAAAACGGACCAGGTGAAATTCCAGTAGATTTCTCTAAACAATATACAGCATCCTGGATGTGTCTATCATTGCTGGGTGCTTTGGCCTGCTGTGCTGGGGACACCTGGGCTTCAGAAATTGGCACTGTCATGGGTCATGAACCTCGGCTAATAACAACCTGGAAAAAAGTTCCTGTAGGTGAGCTTGAATTTCAAAATTATCTCAGCTGAATGAATGGCAGTAGATAGTCTCCCAACATTCTTCCTGCGGTCTCGGGTTTAATTAATGTTAAAACATCGTCTAAATTATACAAACCATAATTTAGTATACAAACCATGCTTGATTGATTTATGAACTGACCCCCCCCCCGATGATTTCTCCCAGTTATAATGTGTCTGAGTACCATCTATTTTACTACCCATTTTCCTCTCTCCTCCCTTTGCTTCCCTTCCCCCTGTTCCCTTATTTGGAGTTGCTAAGCCTTACATTATTGGGGGAGAGTATAATTTTTTTTAAAATTGCTTTTTATTGTTTTTTATTTTTACTAGCTGTTTTAAAATTAATTAATTTTAATATTACTAATATTTAATTAATTTTTAAGTAATTTAA
>JANHGC010001866.1:130491-145331 GCA_027560395.1 Boaedon fuliginosus
ATGTGTGGACTTCAAATCCCAGAATTCCCTAGCCAACCAGAATTCTGGGAGTTGAAGTCCACACATCTTCAAGTTCCCAAGGTTGAGAAACACTGTTCTGTGTGATGAAGTGTTACATTGCTTACGAAACTAAAATGCTGCCAGTAAGAGGGATTTTCCCCCTCAGTAGCTTCAATCCTTGATGCATGGTAAAAGCAAGTTAACAGGGTAAAAGCCCATCCAAAAAAGGGTAGGATCCATCCACTTCTCCTTATCAATTCAATTTTCCCTTTTCATATGCTTTGCCCAGTGACTACCAGAAAATGGAATCTCTCCAGGGATCTGAAATAATCATTTCCCAAATGTTACAATATTCCAGCTATTCCAAAAATAGACTCACAATTTGCTCTGAAACTGATTCTTTCAAAATTTGGTGGTTTAAAGACAGCTTGGGCCAACTAGTACAGGTAGTATTCGACTACAACCATTCATTTAGCGACCATTCAAAGCTACAACAGTACTGAAAAAAGTGACTTATGACCAGTTTTGAGCCATGGTGGTACAATGGTTAGAGTGCAGTACTGCAGGCTCCTTCTGCTGACTGCTGGCTGATTGCAATTTGCCAGTTCAGGCTCAAGATTGATTCAGACTTCCATCCTTCTGAGATTGGTAAAATGAGGACCCAAATTGTTGGGGGCAATGTGCTGACTCTGTAAACTGCTTAGAGAGGGCTGTAAAGCACTGTGAAGCAGTATATAAATCTAAGTGCTAAGTGCTAAGTGCTAAGTTTTCACACAATCACTGCAGCATCTCCATGGTGACAAAATTCAGATGTTTGGCGATTGATTTATATTTATGATGGTTGCAATGTCCTGGCATCATGTGATCACCTTTTGTGAACCTCTAATAAACAAAGTCAATGGGGAAACCAGATTCACTTAACAACTATATAACTAACTTAACAAGTGAAGTGATTCGCTTAACGAAAAACTCATCTAACTCAACTATCTCTCTTAGCAACAGACATTTTGGAAGTCACTTATGGTCGTAAGTTACGGACTACCTGTAATGGAAAGTATTGGGAACTGGAGGAATTAAAATAACTGGATTATTAACATTTATCCTTACCACTAACTAATCTGTCGCCAGATCTCTACTCTCCAATGACAAACATACTTTTGAGAAATATGCAATAGAGACGGATTCATCTCTTTTATTTGAAAAGTTGCTTTTGATCATGAAGAGCCAGGGAGCACTGGACTGTAGTTTGTTCTTTGTGATGAGTTTGGATTGTGGAGAAACCTACTTATTTTAGGTTTTCTAGTAAGAAATGGTGCTACCATTTCCTATTAAGCAAAATTCTCCCCAGTCACTGATGAATCCTTCTTTCCTGAGATTGCTTACCCCATCTCCTTTCTCAATTTTCTTTAGCAATAGCAATAGTACTTAGACCTATATACTGCTTCATAGTGCTTTGCAGCACTCTCTAAGTGGTTTATAAAGTCGGCATATTGTCCCCAGCAAACTGGGTCCTCATTTACCGTCCTCATTTTATCAGAGGGATGGAAGGCTGAGTCAACCTTGAGCCAGTCAAGATCAAACTTCTGGCAGTGGGCAGAGTTAGCCTGCAATACTGCATACTAACCACTGCACCACAATGGCTCTTTAGAAAAAGGATAAAACAGACAGAAACATGTTTGATTAACCTCCTCATAATGTCTTTCCCAGATTTCTTTTTAACAGAATCTCAAAGGAAGACAATAAATGAGAGTAGATACTGAGGCAAGCCAAGGAGAATTCACACATCGCACGAACAATATGTGGAAGCATTAAAACCACTTTTTTATTCCTTCAGAACTGGGGGTTAATGCTTGGAACCACTACTGCAAGAACTACAATCTGTTTGTTTTTCCTGCCTACCTTTTCTTTGCCCCTCAGACCTCTGGACTTTCGACATGGATTGGGAGGCAAATGTTGTCCCTGAGTAGCCTTCCATCCTGGACAGTCAGTCTGCTGGCCTGCCTCCTGGTGTCCATGGTAACGGAGTTTGTTAGCAATCCTGCAACCATAACAATCTTCCTCCCAATTCTGTGTGGTATGGTGAGTACAGATGAGGATTTGTTAAATCAAGGTTAGGCGATCATTTAAAATAAGAGTCACATTCAGAGCTGGAGAAGGCAGTTTTCCTTTTTACATGGACTTTTTACAAGATACATAGACATCAGAAAGTAAATGGAAATGGTTATTCCTACTACCCCTCCTACCTTCCCAGAATAACCAATATTACCCAGTTTACCTTGGTAACCAATAAAGGAGAATATTTGTAGCTCAGAGTTGAAATGAGAGGTCCTTGGTGCTCTCTGAGTTAGTTAGTTAGTTAGTTAGTTAGTTAGTTAGTTAGTTAGTTAGTTAGTTAGTTAGTTGGTTGGTTGGTTGGTTGGTTGGTTGGTTAGTTATTAAAATGTATATACCATAGCTGCCAGCTCACTCACAGAAACCCTAGTCGGCTTACAGACATTAAAAACACAATATAGAAAAAATAAAATAATAAAAAGTAAAAAATAATAAAATAATATCCTCCACCCCAACTTCTCAGTGACAACACACACACACACACTCAGATCAACCATTTAATGGGTTCCATCCCATTCTGGGTTCCACAGGGAAAACCATATTTTTAGGGCCTTACAAAAGAATATCAGAGTGGGGGGCAGTCTAATTTCTGGAGGGATAATGTTCCAGAGGGAGGCAAACACAATGGAGAAGGCCCTTGATATCTACATACAATTCAGAAGAGACCATCAAGTTCAAAAGGAAACAAAAAGACCAAAGCAATCAACATCCAGATGAGCATAGATAAACATCAGACCAATGATCAAGAAGTAAGTAATATTGCAATCAAGGAATTGCCAAACAAGCTAACCATAAACAACCCAAGAAGCACCAAAACCATTCCCACCAACACTGACAGGGCAAACCACTAGAATATAAAATGAGAGCAAATACCACTCCCTATTAGCACTGATGATGTTATCTAGTTTGGGTAATGAAATGTCTTGCAAGAAAACAACCAAGCTTAGAGAGCATCAAGGATCCCCCATTACCTTGGCCAGTTTTTTTGAGGCAGTAAGGACACATCTTTTTTTGAAGAACCTGATGGAATCTCTGCAAGAACCAAAAGCATTATTGTTAATGTACTTGGTGCTAAAAGGCAATATGCCACTTTCTCATTTAATGCTTAATAAAAGCATTAAAAAAGAGAATTAAAGTCAGCTGGGATAGGAAGTCCAAGATGCCACCAAAGGAGGAGAAAAATGATGACACAATCCTGTTGCTATCGCCTCATCAATGCTGTAATTTATATACTTGCATCAAACCTTGGAACACAAGCATGTAATGGGGACATTTGTGTAATGTGTGATGACTCTGTGTAGTCATCGTCAGTTTAGCAGCATTGCAGTTTGCTAGAGATAACACTACAATTAAGTTGTCTATGACTTATTGAAAATGTAGGTAGGAGGCCAAGCCTAAAGCCAATCTTGGATGCTAAAATATATGACAATTAGTTGTAGTATATTTTCTACATGAATTCTCATTTGAATACATGTAGATTTCAGTTTTATCAGCCCCAGTGCAGTATATTTCTCCAATGTCATGCACTCTACCTCTATGGTTGAAAGAAAATGTGAATGAATCCTAACCTGTATGTTAGTCTAATACTAAGCCATGACTGTAGATCTAATAATATTGTTTCTCCAATTTTGTTGTGCATATTACCAAAATAATTAGTCTTCCTCGTTCTCTTTGCAGTCTGAAAGCCTCCACATCAACCCACTGTACACTCTGATCCCTGTCACTATGTGCATCTCTTTTGCGGTAATGCTACCAGTGGGCAACCCTCCAAATGCTATTGTCTTCACTTATGGGCACTGTCAAATCAAAGATATGGTATGTACTAAGCACCCACAAATAAACCAAGTACATTTCAAAAACAATGAAGCACTTCTACAAATGTTGTAATGTGAGAACAATCATTTACATTATTTATAAATATACAAATTACACTTATGATAGGTTTGAAATTATGGTTTCTACCACCACTATTATTGCCACTACCATTCCCAACTCTCAAAGAATGGTGTCAAAAATGCTGTAAAGGCAAAAACAGTTGAGAAAAAGTCTTGGTTAGAATTAAGGAAATCTCAGACAGAAAATATAGATCAACGTTTCTCAACCTTGACAACTTTAAGACTTTATGTGTCCATCTATCTTAAAAATGTCAAGGTTGAGAAAAATTGACCTAGATAGATCAGAAATAGAGCTAGGGTTATTTTGATCCTGTTAGTGCCTTGTTAGTGCCTTGTAATTTGGCAAAGTGAGCATGAGGACACATCTGGAAATAGAAGGAAATGATTTAATCCAATTAAGTATCTGATCTAAATGCTCCCTGGATTTGGTCTATGAAAAAAAATGCCAGAAGCTATCCAGACTTAGTGTGCTTGAACTGCAAGCCCTTATTCAATACTCATTGTTGTGGTTTTTCTTTTTATTTGTAGATCAAAGCTGGCTTTGGTGTCAATATCATTGGACTAGTGATTGTTACATTGGCCATAAATACTTGGGGAATTAGACTCTTCCAACTGGACATATTTCCTGATTGGGCCCAAAGCAATAATAACATTACTGCCCCATCATAGACAACATTGGCAAAATTTGTGAAATCCCCAAAAGTCAGCAAACATCATTGTACAAATATATATTAAACAAGGAGCCTCGACTATATATTATGCCAGGAACAGTACTAAAATAAGATGCAACTTAATTGAAGTTCTCACAAATGTTACATCTGCCATCTAGCATTTTTATTTTCAACTGTTAAATGAACACTGAAACATGGTTTTTCCCCATTTCCATTTGATGGGATGTATGTAACTCATGGTACTCTAGTGTAAAATTGAAGATTAAGGGTTAACTTTGTAAATGTTTGTGCAGAAAGCTGTATATAGAAGCTACTTTATAAGCCAGTTTGGTGTACTGTTTGGTTAAGTTTGGTTAAGGCCAAACTCACAGGAGACTGTGAGTTTTTCTACTCCTACTTTACATACAAAGCCAACTGGGTGCCTTAGGTCATTTATTCCCACTGAGCCTTACGTTGTTTCCAAAACCATTTCCAAAATCTGGGCAAGAAAATTGCTTCGACGCAATTGCCAGTAATCAAGACTGACTTGAAAGCACAAAAAAATGTTCAACATAATATTCTACTTGAAGAAACCCTCACAAAAACTGCTGGATAGATGTCTTTTCTGTTTGATCAGGGGTGTCAAACTCGATTTTATTGAGGGCCACATCAGGGTTGTGTTTGACCTCAGAGGGCTGGAGTGTGTGTGTGTGTGGCCAAAATGTGTGTGGCCAGCTTGATGTCACTCATTGAGGCTCCATTTTTGGCTGTGATGGCCTCCTGCAGCCCTCTGCCACATGTGGTCTCCCTGCCAGCTCTGTTTTTGCTGGCAGAGGGCTGCAGGAAACTGTCATGGCCAAAAACGGAGCCCAGCCCTCCCGAGCTCCGTTTTCACTAGCAAAGGTGGGCCGGGCCTTCACTGTTTCCAAGGCAACCCCGCAGGCCAGATCTGAGCACCCTGCAGGCCAATTCCAGCCCGCAGGCCTTTAGTTTGACACCCCTGTGTCTGATGATGTGTTTTTGTATTGCACTATTATCATTATCAAATACAATTAAACATTTCATAAAATAGACTAACTCACTTTAATGATTTTTTTTTCTCTTAACTGAAAAAAAAATGCTTGGTTTCTAATTTAATCCATATACAGAGGTCTCCCTGAATTTCTTTTGCAATGATAAAACTGCTTCCGAAATGCAATTTGGGGTGGGTGGCAAATAGGAATCTTTCCTGTGCTGAAATATGCCACTGATAAGTGTAAGAAGGATTTAAAAGCATCTGCATTTCTGGTTAGCTGTAAATACAAGCATTTAAGCTCCTTAATCCTCATTTCGCTCTGAGAAATAGCTTGAAGAGAAGGAGGCATTGTTTTCACTGGCCTCAGCTAAGAATCTAGAATAACTTTCAGAGAACTAGTAAAAGCAGATGTCCTGCATTTTTACCTTTCTGCATGGAATTCTGCATACAATTTAGCACAAGAACAGGGGAAACTGTTGTGCAGAAAATTAGTCTCCAAAGCACCAGGGGGCAGGACAAGAAACAATGGCTGAAAACTAACCAAAGAGAGAAGCAACCTGGAATTAAGGAGAAACTTCCTAACAGTGAGGACAATTCACCAGTGGAACAGCTTGCCTCCAGATATCATGGGCCCTCCATCACCAGATGTTTTTAAGAAGATTCTAGAGACAGTCACTTATCTGAAATAGTATAGGTTCTCCTACTTGAGCAGGGGGGTGGACTAGAAAACCTCTAAGGTTTCTTCCAGTTCATTCATTCTAAATGATACCCCACAAAGAACCCTTTTAGGATAACAAGGCTTAAGGAAGATTGTGGTTGCCTCATGGAAACGTTTTCGCTGGAAGCATTGCTTTTACTTGCTGGAATTGCAGACTATGGGGAAGATTCACACAAATATGCCAGTGTGACTTTGCTGAGTTCTGGAAGGATCAGGCCTTAAAAGATCCTGTGACGGGACAGCTTGAATTCCTACAGATTTATTCTGCACTAAGGTGCCTTTACAATAACTTATTATTTTCATAATGCATCTATATTCCTATCCTATTACAGATGATACATAACCTGTAATAATTATATCCTGATTGCCATTGTTATGTTTTTTTTTCCATTAAGAAAAGTAATAACCACCTTTTGTTCCCATTGCAAATGTTTCTGTTGCAGAAATTGCTTGGTAATAAAGCAAAGCCTACAAACTGTTAATATCCTTGTGGTGTGTAGAAATTGTAGTGGGGAAGACACATCTTCCCCTTTCTCTTTTTTGTCTGCTTCTTTTTTAAGGTACGCACGCTCTTCCTATGAGGAACAGAAAGGCAAAAGGCCTTTTCTCTAGGAATATGAGGATTATCTGGTTACAATATCTGTCAGCCCTCTGACTGGTTTAATTTGGCTGGCTAAGCAAAGGTCCTCTTACACTTCCACCAGGAGGACGATCTCCATATAGGTGGCAAAGCCCACCTATAAATAAATGCTCTGCTTTTATTTTGCACTATAAAGTTACAAAACTCATGTGAGAAACCTTTGTCCAGATCAAAACATCCATTTTGCCCTTAAAAATAAATTTCCTCTCACTATGAAAAAAAGAAAACAATACAGTTTTTCATCCCTTTCTCTCTAGTGATGTTGCCTTGTCATCAGACAATTCTCCTACAACCTTCAAGGGTGAAATCTGTAACTATAAATAGTGTCCTACCCCCCCCCCCCAAAGTTGATTGCAAGCTGTGCTTTTCTGACAGAAACTTCAGCGTGGACTTCAGTGGTTTCTGCTGAACAACAGCTATTATTTATTGTATTAATCAAATTTATATCAGTCTCTTCCAGGTATATTGCTGAGGGGCTCACTGAAACACAGACAAGTACACTTCAGTGTATTTGACTCTTTACTACAGTAGCACCTGAGTTAGTATCTATAATTATCTCACGCAAATCCAACAACATGACCACTTTTTGCAATGTTTCGAATATTGGCCAAACGTTGGCAAGATACAAATTCAGATCTCCATCATCCATGCATTTCTTTAGATGAATTATGCTAGCCCCTAGCTTTCAAGATCATTTATTGTAAGGATTTGGTTATTTGAAGGAAAAGGAGGAGCAGACAAGAAATAAATCTGCATCACACACAATAGGGCATGGCTAGATATAACATAGGATCCATTCTTTCTTCAACTACGCTTTCTCCAATGACATCAGGTACAAGTAAATTTGCCAAACTCTGACCAACCTTCCACCTTGGCTATATATTTGATTTGCTTGATATAGGAAAGAACTTTAAAATGACTCCCATCAAATCTAATTTATGAATTGATCTAAAGTATATGTGTTGGGCTGTAGAGTTTCCACAACATTCTCTAACATGAAAAGACTGTTTGTTCTCTAATAATAATAAATTAAAAAATAAAATGTTAATCTTACTGAAAACTTGAATGTAGGCGAAGAATATTACTAATGTCTTTTAACCACAAACTTATACCCTATTTAGAATTTTCTTGACTTTTTTCTCAGGGCTGAGAAAAACAATATTACTGGTAACATTAGTATTGTCTGTCCTTTATCCCAAAATGAGAACTAATCAGAGTAATAACAATAGTTAAACATAATAACAATAGTTAAACAGCAGCAGCAAAACTGAGTGATATGGAAGTCAGTGGTGAATCAATTTCAACACATGTATTCAATATAGACTTGGTTAGTATTTCCTTTACTATGTCCTTCATCATAAATTGAAATAGTAAATAAATGATACATGGACCCAGCCAATTTAACAAAATACAATTAAGCAGAACATTGTTCAGTATGTTGTATAAACCCAGCCATAATACACAGCAAGAGTTGTATTGCATATTACTTGGAAATAATAGAGAAGAAAAAAATAAATACCTTATGGTTATTAAAATGAGTGATCAGAAATAAATAAGTTCCATAATGGAAATAATTTCCAAATAAAAAAGGAACAAAATAAAACCTTCTTGCGTAATTAGGACACTTGATTTGATTATTGAACAATAATATGGGAAGATACCAGTTTAACTTTCCCAAATTAAAATCTGGTACACTAGTCTAGCCACAGATGCATACACAAATGCCAGTATTTGTGTCCAAATATATTAACTCTTATAAGGATTTTTTTTTTGCTATTAAAAGGACTATCAATACATGCTATGGTATTTGATTGTTTTAAGGGCCTATGAATATAAAATTATATTGATATGATAAGCTGACGTTCAACACCTTTGATAGCATAATAATAATTGCCACTGTTTATTTATTTAACCTCACATGCTGGGTGGGGAATTCTGGGAGTTGAAATCCACATATCTTAAAGTTGCTGAGGTTAAAAAACATTGATCTGCTCCATCTTTTCTTATGTGTACAATTCACAAAGTAGACTGATAGGTAATGCACTAATTTATTTAAATATTTCATGTACAACCCATACTTTTATTCTAAAACTCCTAGTATTCACGTCTGTTGTATCTCTTCCGTACGTTGCACAGAAAAACTGTCCTAGAAATTGTGTTGGCTAAGTGTTATTCAAAGAATGTAATTCAAAGAAAAACTGGCAACTCTCAGTGGAGGTGAATAACCAGATTTTATTTTGTACTATCATGTGTACTGTTTGAACCTTCATATTTTGCAGGCATGAGAAAGAATTTTGTAACTCTTCAAAATCCCATTTATAAATTTCAGAAGATGGGTCAGAATTATAAAACTGAACTCTGCAGACCATGACATAAGGCAATAGTTCCATTGATTTAATGTAACAAATACGCAATCTAGAGGAACAACTTCATGCTGTTTCATTTAAAATTAGCACTGATCTCTCAGCATCTTCCTTTCTGAAAATTTGCATTAATTGGAACAACAGTCCACTTCTCCCTCTACCCATATAGGCAAAATTCTGAAAGAGAGAAAGAAAAAAAATCTGATAAAATTAGATTGGTCGGGGAAATCAAGCAATTTAGCCAAATATTTCTGTAGAAAAGGCTACTAGGTTATGGCATTGATAATGATGCCCTAACACTGCATCTATGTGTGACGGTCAAGATCTCACAAATGATAATACAAAGAGAATCTTTGTTATTGTGAACCTAAAAGTCCCATCAAGTTTGATATGATTAATATAATTCCACATAGAGAACTAAAAGTCAAGCCAAGGGGAAAAGGTTCTCAATGACGTCACTGTGAATTGGACCTCTTTTAAAAGCTGAAAATTCTCACAATAGTTTAGTATTTAGTATTTATTGTTGTAATGCACACATTTTTTAATGCACATGGTAATCCATAAAGCCATACTCAACATAGTATAGGAGTTTTGTTATAACCTCACACCTATAATTACCAAAACTTGCTGTTTAACAAACAAACAATAAATTCAAGTAATTCTCATGTAAATATCTAAGCAATCCATTTAGCATATGACACAAAACTAGAATTCTAGGTTCCACGTTAATCTGGCCACAAGCATATTATCTAGTCCATTATTAAACCTTAGAAAGCCAAAACTTTATTTATTTATTAAACTTGTATGCTGCCCAACTCCCACAGGACTCTTGAACTTGAACTTTGATTTGTGGTAAGGAAGGTTTTTCGGTAGGAGACTTGAATTGGGATAGATTGTTTTAAAATCACACTAGCCCTATTTAATACTGCCAATTTTTAGCATTTCCATTAACAACATTTAATAGAGTGATCAGTCAGAGAAGGGTACAAAAATGTTTAAAGGGGGCCTACAATCGGTATGCTTACCCCTATATAGACAATGGAATATCTGCAACGATTGTCCAGCCTCTTAAATGTTTCTAACGATGGTTACCATCTTTAAATAGATGCATCTTTCTTTGTTTCAAGAAAGAGCTACAACAGATAGAAGACAGTAAAAATTCAAGCCAGTTTGCATAGTTTGAATCATGTTTTTATCATCAGAATGCAAGTGCAGGACTTCATCAATTCCTAGTTATACCAGAATGGTAAATCCTTAAAAACATTATAAACAAAAATACCAACTAAGAATTGGAAGATGAGTACATGTCTGTTGATACATTGCAACAATTGATTTAAGTTGTTCAAATTTTAAATTTTTTTTACAATTTTTACAAACAATGAATGAAGCATATTTGCTATCATACCTCCATGAACTGCTCAACCTTTGACATTCAATTTACTGACTATATGCAGACTACACATGTTGCAGGAATGCCCAACAATAAAATAGGAAGGTCATATTTCAGCAACAAGATGGGCATTTTAATCAGACATTTGATATCTTACAAATAGATAACAATATCTGTAGAGTTAGGGTTTTTTTAGATTGGAATAATTGGCATATCTTCATTCTGTTCCTGACTCTTGTTATTACTAAATATAAAATATTACTGAAGCAATATACAGAAAACAAAAGTCCAGTTTGTATATATATATATATGGGATTTTTTTTTCTTTGGAAATAAGTCAAGTGCAAGGAGGCCACACGGATATAGTAACACTAAGCCTGAATGCTTTTTAAGGCCTTCTCAAGTCAGGCCTGGCAGCATTCATTAAAGCCAATAAAGTTTTGACACCTGGATGGTTAAAGTACATCATCTATATTGAATAGTAGGATGCCTAAATCAGCATCATTTATCATTTGGAGGCTTCTTCTTAGCTTCTACGTCTCTCTTGATGTCTTCAATCTTCTTTGCAATGTTTGGAACCTATAAACATATAAAAAAACCATTGCAGTTTACAGAGTCAATTCAAGGTAATCTCTAGGTCTATGATATGTACAGGAATGAATCTTCTCCTATACTCTAGTCTGCACTATAGTGTCTTTACAAGACTGACCACAAATTGATTTACTCCTGTATTTCAAGCTTTGCTGTTGGAATTACTAGCAGTGGAACAATAGGTGAACTTTGGTGTCTTCTTGGACAAACACTTAAGAAAAAAATAGCATTCTAAAACTTGTAATGCAGGTTTCAATGGAAAAGTGTCAAAATAT
The DNA here is from genome assembly GCA_027560395.1 of Boaedon fuliginosus. Taxonomy (NCBI): domain Eukaryota; kingdom Metazoa; phylum Chordata; class Lepidosauria; order Squamata; family Lamprophiidae; genus Boaedon; species Boaedon fuliginosus. Next base: position 142,141 of record JANHGC010001866.1, read on the forward strand.
ATCACAAATATTTCATGCATATAAGTAAAAATAGATTAACGTAGAAACAGAATGAAATGAAGGTATGGATGAAGGAAAGTAAAACTGATCTGGACACTCTTTATTACACAAATCTAAAGCTGCTGGATTGTGGTAACATAGCAAAATAGGAAATCAATAGCCTTTCAGATATTGCAAGTCAACAAGTCCCATCATCTTTGATACTTTTGACCACTGCATTCTAGAAAAAATGGGAACTGGAGTTCAGAATCATCTGGTGTTTGACAGCCTCTGCAATGCTCACAAATTCCAAGTTTTAACATAATTTCAAAAGCAGCAAAAATACTTACATCATAGTTCTGGGCCAAATACATTCCAACTACATTGCCAACTGCAAAACCGAGCTGGAGGAAGAACAAAAAGGATAACATTGAGGATTTTACTTCTCTCTCTCACCACACATGAAATGTAATTTAGAAATGCAATTAGTTTTCCATTCTATCTTTTAAAACAAATGTTTTGCCAATTTCAGGCCAAAACCTGATTTTCATTAAAGTGTTTATCATGTTCTTTGCTAATGTTTTTGCCAAACGGTTTCCACCATTTGGCCGAATTCCATGTAAACTACATACAAATAATTCCTCTATTCACCATTTGCAATTTTAAACACTGGAATTGTCCAAACAGCGAGGCCAGCATTTGGGAAGGCTTCAGATAACATATTCCTAGTACAGGGTGACAGAAAAAGACAGGGTAGGGGAGCTTCCTCTTTCACTGGCATAATTGCCACTTATTTAATTGCCAGCATTTTCCCATGGATGCTTCTACTTGTCTAGTGTGAGATAATACTAAGATGATAAACCGTGGAGGGACATGGTAAGTGGGCAACTTTTTTGAGGCTAGAACATGCACTTCCTTCAAAATAGCATCCCCAAACTTTGGGGCATGGCAGCCTGGCTGGGGGTCGGGGGGAGAGACAGGAATTGGGCCACATGGCGCTGGAACGGTGCACACGAGCACATACTCACATGCATGCCAGCCCACTGCTTGCACAAGTTGAACTGCACATGCTGCACATTGGGCTCTGCCTCTCGCAGAGGCCAATTCCAAATAGGCCATGGCCCAGTAGTGGGTTGGAGACCCCTGCTTTAAAAGACACTAAGACCTCTCAGAACTACAGAAGGAATGTCAATGGCCCTTGTGGGGTAGAGGGGGAGAAAGTCTGTAAGATTTTAAAAGGCAAAAAAACCTATACTCTAAAGGCAGTACACCTGTTTTGCACCTTGAATTTGCTCCCCTCCTGCCAAAATACTTCTATGTGGAGGGAAGCATGCAACTGGGTACCTCAAGGTTTTGTCTTGGGCCCAACGCTTTTCAACATCTTCATAAATGACCTAGATGAGGGACTGAAGTGGCATTCATCAAATTTGCAGATGACACCAAACTGAAAGAGAGACTCAAGAGTCAGAAGGTTCTTGACAGACTTGAGCATTGGGCCCTATCCAAAAGATGCAGTTCAGGGGTAAGAAAAGTAAGATCTGCGCATGGGCAGGAGAAACCAAATGCACAGGTACAGAATAGGTGGTTCCTGGCTCAACAGTAGTATCTATGAGAGGGTACTAAGTGTCCTGGTGGGCCATCACAGGAGATTGGACTAGAAGACCTCCACGGTCTTTTCCAGCCCTATGACTCCATGGTTCTATATAAAAAATCATGCCATAGCATGATCAAGGGGGCATTACAAAGAGATCAACTGCTTCCAGAGTATATACACTCCCTTTTATGTTGATGCATACTGGGACACTTTAATTGGAGCAGCATATAAACCCTAGCAAAGTAATACACAGATAACTAAATCCCTAGATGAAAAAAAATAATAATCCCACGAATTATGTCAAAAGAAACAGAGCAGGAGTTTCTCTAAGTACCTTCATGGGCATTTCAAAGATGCCTCCATGGAAAACCAAATGGCAGAGTAGTCAGACTTACAGTTTAAAAGTTGATGAATGACCATCCATCCTAAACTCTGAATCACATGAAAATTTTTTTGCTTAACATAGCTTCATAGTGCAGTCCAATACGACGTACTGCTGTCGATTTGTGATGGCTTATTCCTGTGCATACAGATTTATCCAATTCTATTCATCTATTTTCCAAAAATAAGAGTTTTGGACTAATTTAGATGTGCACTTCTTAAATGGTTTCCATCTGGGTAATGAAGTCTTCAAATCTCATAACACTGAAAGAGTAGTGAAACAGTAATATAACATTCCAATGCCTGGAGGTTAATTGCTTTTAGCACTTGAAAATCTCCGCTTCAGCCATGAATGAACAGCAGGTTTTACTGACAACCAAGAATAGAAAGAGCTATTAAAAATATGAGCATTAAAATTATGATTGTTTTCAAAAGTCTGCCATTGTATGCCATTCACATCTCATTTCCTGTACAATATAGTAGATGTGGTACTCAAAAAAAATGAAGAAAATCCATTTAAAATACAGTACAATGTGTTATTAATTTTCATAACCTCATCTGGAGGAGCAGTAACCCTGAATTTTTATTCTTCATTTAATTTACCCTTCCCCAACAATATACCCTCTAAACATGTTGGACTACAACTCCCATGACTCTAGCTGATTCCAGGTTGAGGAATGCTTGCTTTGAAGCCTATGTTTGCTTTACTTTCTTGGAAATTGGGAAGATTTAAAAATCACAATTTTCTCCCCAAGCACCCAAAGTCCAATCCAATTTGCCCAGCTGTGTGCCTGACAGTAAAGTCTTGATCTAACAAATGCCATTTTGACAGATCTCTGCAACGGTCAAATTTTTCATCTAGACATCTTTGAAACAATAACAAAGGTCACTGTATCTGAATTAATTTGGGCAGGATAGTTATATTTATGGTAACCTTACCTTAATTTTACAACATCTGTCATAATTTGTATTTTGCATCTGTATGACTCCTCCCCAAGGACCATTTCTCATAAATTGTTCAAAGTACCTTTGAACATTATAATCTATGAAGCAAACTGTGTTCCAAGTCACCCACATAATACAGAATTAATTTAATTTAATTTAATTTATTAAATTTATACCCCGCCTCACTTTCCCGGTCAAAGGGAACTCGAGGCGGCTTACAACAATTTAAAATACAATATACAATATATATTACAGTATAAAATGTCTAATCACAATCAACACATTCATCCAT
>JANHGC010001866.1:163673-175708 GCA_027560395.1 Boaedon fuliginosus
GACCCGCAACAGGCCAAATCTGTGGGACCTCACTGGGCATACGCTAGCAGAAGGCGGTCTTGAAGGTACCCTACTCCTAAGCCATCTAGGGCTTTATAAGTTGTTACTAGCACCTTGAATTGCACCTGGAAGACCACTGGCAGCCAATGCAGCTCGCGGAGAATTGGTGTTTTACGGGTGCACAGGGGTACACCCTTGATCACTCGCGCAGCCGCATTCTGCACCAGTTGAGGTCCCCAAGTGCTCTTCATGGGCAGCCCCATGTAGAGCACATTACAGTAGTCGAAACGTGAGGTGACGAGGGCATGAGTAACCGTGAGAAGAGCCTCCCGGTCCAGAAAGGGGCGCAACTGATGCAGCAGGCGAACCTGCGCATAGGCACCCTTGGTCACGGCTGAAAGATGGTTGTCCAATTGTAGCTGAGGATCCAAGAGCAACCTCAAGTTGCGCACCCATTCTGAGGGGAGCAATTTGTCTCCCCCCAGCATAAGTGATGGAAAGTCAACTGGACCATGAGGGGGGCCTATGTTATGTAGCTGATTCTAAGATCCCAGCCTCCTCTACATCGACAAAACTTAAGTGGAAGGGGGAAAAAACTTGCTATGGCTACTGCTATGGAATATCTGGATTGAGGTAACTCTCAGCAAGGTGAGTCACATTGCTACAAGGAACGAAGAATCAAAAGTATGGACCAAAATGTTTTTTGACCTCAATAGTAGACAACTAGAAGATACTAGGTAGTCTAAGAGCTTAAATATTAAACTTTTTTTTAATCTTTCCATAGATTTTTTTTTCAGAAAGCAGTCATTATCATTATTACTCAAACTACTGCTCTTCTACTGTAGAGATGGAAAGTTCTATTCTTCCGTTCAACCTCCCATGTTCCTGTTCAGTCTATTAAGCCTCGATTCATGAGAGGTATAATTTCCTACTTATCTTTATGGAGTAGATGCTGAGAGGATAGCAAAGCTTTCTCTTAAAATACTCTGTTTACTTTCAGATAAAGCGGAGATCAGAGGGTATGCTGAACAACAAGGCCAACTCATTTCTTGCAGTGGCAAATCGCTACTTTAAAAAAATATAAAAGGCAACGTAAAAAGATTGTATTAAATGATGGCATTAGGGAATATGCATTTTATCGAATAATGCCTGATTGTTGATGTTTCTTTGGAGCTCCGGGATGAAGGAAAGTAGCTCAAAAGATCTGAACATCTGATATATGAATACCCGACCCCTTGCCTACTCTGAAAACAATTCCAGCTTTCAGATGTAAACACTCATCTCTTACAATCCATTGCTGTCTCAAGCCTCATTCTCAAGACACATAGAAGCTTGAGGCTGCACTCACTAAATTGGTATTGAATCCCATTCAAGATATTGTGTAATCCTTCAATTTGTCAGGAACCTTTACAACAACAAAAATAAAATCTATTTGCTAATAATTGTTTTTGTTTTTTTAGAATAAGTGAATGTAATAATATATAGGGTCTGACAGAAACTGCTGCAATCTTTAGTCACAATTTTTGCTCGTTGCAGATCTGTTTTTAAATTAAAGCATGGTGAAAAAGTCAATCGGGTTGATTCATTGGCGTCATACTTTGGAGCTGGTTTCTTTTTATCTTGTGAGATCACCATGATTAAATTCCTAATATTTAATCCAAGTGAAAGATTCCAAATTAACTTAAAACATGACTTCAAGCACATTCACTACTAGCACATTCACTACTAGCTAGCCTTGGTCTTTCTCTGACATTCCTAGAAGTTCTGCTGAGATGAAACACTTCATATATAGCTGTAGTTCCGTTTCCCAAAGTAGATGTCCTTCAAATATTTTGGGACTGCTACAACATCTTACCTGTCAATGACTCCTTCAACTTCAACCACAATAATACACAGACAAACAATTGATACAAACTCAAGGTAAACCGCTTCAAACTCAATTGCAGAAAATACAACTTTGGCAACAGAGTGGTCAATGCCTGGAATGCTTCTACCCAAATCCGTGTTACAGCCTCAAACCCTCACAGCTTCAACCTCAAATTGTCTACCATGAACCTCACCCCATTCCTAAGAAGTCTGTAAAGGGGGCATGCATAAGCGCACCAGTGTGCCTACCGTCCCTGTCTTACTGTTCCCATTTACCTGTATTTACTTCCTTTGTTCATGTTTATGTTACTTATACCTGCTAACTTGTACATGTTTGACAAACAAACAAATAAATAAAATAAATAAATTCCCAGAATCATGCATGGCTTCAATTGTTGAAAAGTGGTGGCGAATGTCCTATTTAGCAATACTTGAATCGTCTCGAAGCTGTGAAGCTTTTCTTTAAAATAGATTTCTGGATTGTCTGTCTTCTGATTTGTCTGACTTGCGCCAACCATAGAATGGTTGTGCTTTATAAACATCTTTTGCTACCACTTAATCTGTCCCGAGAACCAGAATGGTCCAAAAGCTTTGTGTTGGCATACAGGGTTCACTTTGCTACATCCTGTTGCAACCTTCTCTGGTTATTGTTTATCACATCAAAAGCAAGTAATTTAAAGGGATGATTTTACCCAGCATAGAGAACAAAGCATAGAGGCTCAATAGCTGTGTGTCTCCAAAGAAATAAAGTCTAACATGATTAATGTTGTGCCAAAGGAGAAGGTGCTTTTCACCAAAGCTGTCATTATTCTTGCTTACTTTTCCTAACTTCTAGAAGCAAGACCGGTGAACAAAGATGGGCCTACATTTCCTTTGATTTTACAATATAAAATTGTCTGGCGTCATGGTGGTCCACTTAGAATGAAGGCAGGAGACATTCTCAACTATTTTTGTGAAATAAGTGGATGGGAAAGAATTACTATTCTTTTACGACCCATTTCTCCAGATTTTTACAGTTTTATGTTTTACGTCATCTCTTTTCCAACACCTATCAAGTTCACCCTCTCATAACTTTTAAATTAGTCTGTTTTTCCCCTGGCACCATTGCTTGTGTTTTATAATGTCTGATCTGGAGATCTTGTCTAGTTCCACTTTTTTCTGCACTGTAGCTTAATAATGGTATGAACTTGAAATGTTCCCGTGGTCATCATGGTCTTGCTGTTCGTTTTTTTTTAATATATGTTTTATTTTTATTCATAAACATTTTGAATACAGAGTGTTGTCAGGGCATATCATTTACGAAAAAAACCAAAGGAAAAATAAACAGAAATATCAACATTTCTCCAGATCCAACTTAATTTGTTTCATTAGTTTTGTATAGTTATCATCTTTAATTATTGCACATCTTGCTGTTAACTGAATGCCTAGATATTTAACTCTCTTTACTATTTGAAGATCGATTTTCTCTGTCAGTTCTGTTTTCTGTTTATCTGTAAGATTTTTAACTATCATTTTAGTTTTTTAATTTATTTTCAATATTCTGTTCTCTATATTCCTCAATTTTCCCTATCGATGTAGGACAAGTTTCTAATGGTTCTCCTAATATAAAGACTAGATCATCAGCAAATGCTTGTACTTTGTATTTTGCTTTTTTAATTTTTAATGTATTCCATTTGATTAGGGAAGAAAAGCGGGGTACAAATTAAATTAAATAAACAAATAAAATCTCCATTCCTTTTGTTTCTTGGTCTTGTCTAATATTTCTAATCAGAGCTTCTAGTGTTAATATGAATAGTAATGGGGATAGTGGACAGCCTTGTCTTGTGCCTTTTTTTATACAGAGGTTTTCTGTCACATCTCCATTCACCATCACATTAGCTGTCTGGTGTGTGTAAATTGCCTTTATCATATCTGTAATATTTATCATACATTTTAATTGCAGCAACATAAATTGCTAATTTGCATTATCAAACAGTTTCTGGGCATCCAAAAAGACTAATGCTAATTGTTTTTCATGATGTACTTCATAGTACTCCAATGAATAAATTCATTCAAAAATCTTTTTAATCTTTCAGCAACTATTGATGCAAATATTTTATAGTCTGCATTTAATAAGGATATTGGCCTATAATTCATTATTTCTGTTAAGTCTGAATCTTCTTTTGGAATCAAAATAATATTAGCTTCTGTCCATGTATCTGGTATCTTAGCTTCTGATAGAACCTCATTATAAATATCTAACATTGGCAAGCTCAACGTATCTTGTAAGTCTTTATAGATTTCTGCTGGTAGGCCACCTGGGCCTGGCATTTTATTGTTTTTCTGTCTTTTAATTGCTTCTACTAATTCTGCCATCGTTATTCTTTCATTCAACGTATTCTTCACCATTTCTGAAACTTTTGGTAGGTTAGCTTTTTCCAAGTATTGTATTATTTTTTTCTCTGGTATTTTTTCATGATCATATAGCTTCTTTTGAAACTCCTGTATTATATCTTTTTTCTTTTCCATTTGATAGTGTAGTGTACCTTCCTCATCTTTCAATTTACTTATCCACTTCTTCTCTTCAGTTTGTATGCTAACCATCTTCCAGGTTTATTAGCATTTTCAAAAAAAATGTTTTGCTCTTTTTATTTGTTGTGCAAGTTCATCTTTTTCCATTATGTTTAAATTTGCTTAATCATCTCCATTTGGTTTTTTAAACATGTCTTTTGTGGTTCTTTTTGTAACTCTATTTCAAGTCTTTTAGGTTCTTCTTCCCAGGTTTTTCAGTATTGTTTCTTTTTCTTGTTTTTTTTCCCCGCTATTTAAGTTATTTCTAGGTTGAATTCTTCCTTGATCAATTTCCATCCATTATTCCTTCAGGTGCTTTGGAAAATAGCTTGACCCTCTCTATGGCAGCCCCTCAAATATTGGAACACTGCTGTCATGTCTCTCCTGGTCATTCTCTTCACTAGACTAGCCATTCATCGTATGTTTTAGCCTCCAGTCCCCTAATCATCCTAGTTTCTCTTCTCTGCACTTTTTCTAGAGTCTCAACATCTTTTTTATAGTGCAGTTGTCAGCTTTAGAAGCCATTTTTCTTAGAAGCTTCCACGTTGCTTGAAGCTTCCATTCTTACTTGGATGAACTTTGTCTCTGAGTGCTGAATGGATATGGGGAAGTTTCTTTGGAATGATGACATTGATGACCAGAACATCAGTGATGGAGCACCCACAACTTCTGAAGACAAACCAAGTCCCACTGATTTCCTGTATGTTCTAACTGTCAAGAAATTTAGAATAATAAATCAGTAAAATGGCTTGCCTGAATCTAGCCTGAATTTTTTGGAAGAAAATATTCTGCATATTCTACACAACAGTATCATAAAAAGTACGATATGGAGTTCAACTCAGCCTTAAAAAAATGAAGCAAGAAAAGCTTCACAAAATCAATTCATGAACCCCAAACTATGGATCTTTTGTATATATTGCCTTCAAGCTGCATAAATAAAAGCAAATGTATTATTATTATTATTGTTGTTGCACTTCATTTGGTTTATTTCCTGGAAGGAATTGAGGCTAGCTATAAATATGTTTTCTCAGAAAGATCTGAATTCATTCCTATAATTTATTCATAGAACAATCTTTTGAAGAAGTTAGAAAACAAATCCACATTTACCCCAAAAGCTAAAATTATAATGAAGCGAAGAAATAAAAATGTTTAGGCTGATAAAATTAACTTCATAACCATGGACACTGTGATTATCTTTCAAACAGTGGAAATGTTATTATCATTATTATATAAGGTTATCTTTTTGACTTTATTGAATTTATTTGAACATTGCATTGGCTGTGATCATGCCTCTTGTATGCGGTCTGAGATTGAGGCAAGTTAATACATTAAATAAATATTATTTGGTTGGAAATATTATTTCAAAATGTCAAAAAAACGTTCTGTAGCATTTTAAAGAGTAATAGTTTAGTGCTTCTGAACACATTAAGAAGCAGTCATTTGGTATTTTAGTCTGATAATTTATTTCTCAGAATTTCCAACGCTCTATGTATATAATGCATTATTCTGATTCTTTTTTTTTTGTTTGAGTAGGAATAAAATGTAGGTTTGAGGAGAAAGTTAATGGTATTTAAAAATGTACTTTTGCTTCTTCATTGGAACTTTCTTTGCTATGCATGCTTTTAAATTTCTCTAATACATCTTTTTTCAAATGTAAAAGTTCCTCTCTTTTTTTTTTCAAATGAGAAGTAGCCAGTTGCTAATACTTTCCAGTTTCTCTTTAATATAAAATTCCCTGTGTCAGCTCTAGAAGCCATTTTTCTTAGAAGCTTCTATGCTGCCACATTTTAGTGCCTGGGAAATTGGGAGCGGGTTGTTAGAGAGAGGTGAAAGTTTAGACATAACAACATTCTTCTTCTGAGTCAAGGCCGTACCATCCTGCACCTAGGGTAGGAGTGGTTGAAGGAATGTCACCAGTTGGGACAACCGGTGGTTGGACTATGTGATGGACTGATGGGTGCAGGGGATGGGTTTTGGATTATCATCTACAAAGGGAAAACCTGGAACTTTCTGATTCAGGTTTTTCCAGATGTGCCAACATGACTTCTCTAAGTAAATTCTTACTTAGATTAACACTGTCTCTGAGTGCTGAATGGATATGGAGAAGTTTCTTTGGAACACTGGCATTTTGCTGTTAACAAACTTCTGGGAAGGTTTAAAATGGTGATCACATGATCCCAGGATGCTGCCACCATCATAAATACATGCCAGTTGCCAAGCACCTGAATTTTGATCATGTGGCCATCGGGGTGCTATGAGAGTCATAAGTGTGGGGACTGGTTGTAAGTCACTGCTGTTGAAATTCTGAATGGTCACTAAATGAAGGATCGACCATCTGCAATATTTTTGTTCCCTCACACTATAACTCTGGTGAATAGCAAATATTGTTTCATAATCACATACTTGTACAGGACTACTGTACATACTATCTCCTAGTTTTCAGGATCCAATTTTCAGTATTCTTTGATGGAGTTATTACTAATAGAGAAGGGAATATATGTGTCTGTATGTGTGATTACATTGTCCTGTGTTAAATCTGTTCTTCTACAGTGTTTTGTATGAGTATAGTATGCCAGTCCAGCTAACACATTGTAATGTATTTTTTAAAAAATAAATAAACAACACATTTATTTCTCCTATCATATCTTAGAATGAAAAGAAGCACATTGGGCTGCATATGAGAGAAAGCCGGATCATTGTTTATATAATAAAATCTTTTTTCAGCTTTATATAATGAAAGGGAAGGGAATCAGAATTATATATCATTCCACTCAACCAGAAGGATAATTGGACAGAAAAGAAACCCCTTATCTCTGGTACCCCTCTCTTATGAGATTAGACTGACCTGCAAGCATCAGTTGGTCCTCCAGTTAAAACTAGTAAGTTAATTGTGTTCTCCTGAAGTGCCTGTTTGAGTAGCTATCATACCTAGGAACACACATTTATAATATCCCCAGCTATTGTAGAATTACTCCCATCAGTTTCCTTCATTCTATTTGTCAATAACAAAGACATTGAACAGCTTACGATGCTTGGAAGCCAACACTTGCCAATTATGAAATTTTTCAGTTGTAATGTTATTTGAACTGGTTTCAAAAACTATTCTGAGTGACCAAGTTCTGTTTTATAGTCTACTCATCTCCTTCTTTTTACCGAAAATAGCAGATTTAGATTTATCATTTCTGCCTGCTGCCGTTATTTCTCTAAATCATATACAATTGTTTAGTCTACTGTTTTTTAAAGGTTAACACAATTTATTTATTTTAAATATTTGTAAACTGCCACTCTTTTATTGATTGTGGGCCATGTACAGCAAAAGTACAAAGAAACATCAAACGGTACAAAAATAAAATAACGTCTTACCTTTTATCTCCCCTCCTTCCATCCATTATGAAAAGCATATAAAACGTAGGAGTTTTGGAAAACTCTAAAAGGGACCAGCTATTCAGCTGGTCTCAAAAAAAAAGTGTTACCTGACTCAGTGAAATGTGGTACTGAATTTATGCATCATGCATAATCGCTACTTTTTTAGGAATTTGTAAAGAATCCTCATTTGGAAAGACAAAGCAGTATTAATTTCTGGCATCAAGAAAAAATCGAGCTGAACAGATAAAGAGTTCTGGAATCTCAAGATCAACAATTTCATTGTCATTGGATCCCAACCACTTTATCACAGAAACAGAGCAGTTTTCTAAAGTATATACAGGTAATTCTTGTCTGATGACCACAATTGAAACCAGAACCTCTGTTGATAAGCAAGGCAGTTATAAAGAAAGTTGTTCCAGTGGTTGGAAAAAAGAGGTGGAGATTAAGAATGTAATCTGTATTGTTAAGCAAATTGAGTAACCCAGACAATACTATGTTTATTAAACACTAACACAATGTAAACAATAGAAAATAAATACAATCTTTTTAAAAAAATTAAAAAATAGAGTTGTCCCAGATTTTATGACTTTTTTTGTCATGGTTGTTAAGCAAATACTACAGTTGTTCAGTGCATCACAGAGTTGTTAAGGGAACCCAACTTCTCCCATTGACTTTGTTTGTCAGAAGCCAGATGAGAAGGTTGCAATTGGCAATCATATGGCCCCCGAGATGTTGCAACTGTTAGAAATACATGTTGGTTGCCAAATGCTTGAATTTTGATCACATGAACATGGGAATGCTGTGTTGGTTGTAACTGTAAGTCATAAGTAACTTTTTTCAGTGCTATTGGAACTTTTAATGGTCACTGAACAAATGGTTGTAAGCTACTTGTAAGCATTGTGGGAAATAGAAAGCCAAGAGGAGTTGGAAAACAAGTGAGAATAAGCACAATAGCTTTGGGAGTTAGAAGACAAACAAAAAATTCCTAGGAGAATAACACTAAATAAAGAACTGCTATGAATTTTGGGCAGTAAATCAACCCGGACCAGAAATGTACTACATGAGGTTTATATCTTCGGAGAGTTTCTAGACACGGTTGTTTATTTTTATGTCATTGTTATAATTTGGAGGCAAAGAAATAGAGGAAGTGGTAAAAGAAGAAATGAAAACGGAAATTATTTTGTAAATGACACATTGAAATAGGCGACATATCTGATAATGGACATTTCAGCACTGAATCACTAGTTAATAAATGAATGTTCCAAGAAATCTTGCCTAAAATTCAGTTCATGAGAAATTATGTTTTTTGGTGTTTCAGAGATGTGGAAATTATGGTGTCCGTGGCAGGTCAAAAAGTTAAGACAGTGACTGTGCTTATACACCTGAAGTCCCTGCCCTTTTTTAATATGTGCTGTGTAAGCCCTGAGGGCAAAGGAAAAATAAGTATGGTAACCTTCGCAAGTGCGTTTGTTACAGTCCTTACAAATTGCCCACTTCTGGTAGGCATCCTTCTCAACATTGGCAACTTTAAGTTGCCTGGACTTCAAACCTCAGAATTCCCCAGCCGGCATGCTTGAAATCCTCCTGGAGCCAACAGATGTTGTGCATTCCAGCTTTGAACTGTTGTAATAAATAAGAATGCCTTTTTAGACTCTATCTGATATTGGACAGATAGTGCCAATGTACTTTATGGTGAAAGTTGGTGAGGGGGACAGAGATTGAATCCGAGAGCCCTGCCTTGTGGGGTTCCTCAGGGCTCGATTCTCTCCCATCTCCTATTCAGCATATACATGAAACCGCTGGGTGAGATCATCCGACGACATGGGGTTGGGTATCATCAGTACGCTTATGATACCCAGTTATACATCTCTGCCCCTGATCGAATTAATGATGCCGCTGAAGTGATGTCCCGGTTTCTGGAGGATGTAAGGATCTGGATGGGGACCAATAGGCTCAGACTCAACCCTGACAAGACCGAGTGACTGTGGGTACTGCCCCCTCCTCCCTGTGGTCCGGTTGATCTTCCATCACTTACACTGCGGGGAGACAAAACGGCACATATGGTAGCTTTCCTTAATGTGCAGAGTGTAATGGGCTGTAGGAATAACCACACAGGAGGAAGATCGGCAGCCTAGACAACAGCCAGGCAAAAGATATCTCAGCCCACAGAAGAAGAGAAGATGTGGGAAACCTCTTAGAAAGGACCCTCCCTAGTTTTTGGGAAAGTATAGGCAAGGGAGGGAGAAGTATTTTCAGACTTGCAAGGCTTTGATATTGTAACCTTACAATATAAATAGTGTTAGTACACATGGTTGGTACTTCTGATATGGACTATCTTGAAGGTCTGAAAACAGTGCTGCATTTCAGCATTTGCACCTTACGTTGCTTGCATAATTTCAAGCTCATATATATCTTGCTAAGTAACACGGTTATGCAGAGCTCTCTAATATGAATGTCTATAGTTGTTATGCTAACTACACCACCAAAATTTGTTCCTTCCTTTCTTTGTCTTTGTTTTCTTTTTTCATTCTACATTGTAGCCTAGCAACCTTGTTTAGTTTTTTTGAAAGGGCGACACAAACAGACACTGAACCCAGAAACACGTATGTGCATGGGTGCTACGACTTCACTGTAATTTACCTCTTCTGGTTCTGCTCTGATACACATACAGCAGTAGTAAATGGCAGAGTGCTGCGTTAGAGTAGTCAGGCATCTCCACACCTGATCAAGAGAATACAGTATTTTAGCAGGTTTGTTTGGCAAATGGTATTGATAGATAGCCAGACAATACAATCTTCACTAGTGGGTACAACCTGAAAGTCCATTTGAAAAAATGTTTTTAATTTTAATAGTTTTTCAAATTCAGTCAAACTTAGTTTGCACCCTGGCCGTGCCCATGTCTTTGTCCTGCCTCTAAGTGCTTTTTTTAGAGCTCAGATTCCATTCAAGCATAAAAAATGAAAAATAGCATGTCCTGGCCCACCTATAAGAAGGACATAGCAGAAGTTTTGAAGACAACACAAGTTTCTTGGTCTCATGAAAAATTATGTTATGTTATGTTATGTTATGTTATGTTATGTTATGTTGGAAAAATTCTGAAAAGGAATAAGAACCCATCAAGGACAGCTCATGTTCATACTTCAAAGAGAATGAAATATCATGGTTGAGAAGAATGAACACAGTAGGCCCCAACTAATATTTGTTATAGTTCTAAAATGAGACTATGCACCAGTGTTTCCTTTGGGAAAGATTTATATTGGTTTTGCAACAACTTCTGTATTAGCCGTTTGAACGTTGCATGCATTTAATTACAAGTCAAACTTCCCCATTAATTTGCAGCTATACCTAAAGAAGCAAGAACATTCATATTTATTTCTCTGTGTAACATCCCTTACGTATGTATTTTGTCTAATACCAAGGCCCAGCCAGATGCATAGCCTTCCTCTGACCAATGGATGCAGCTGTCCGTGTTCTTGTGTCTCATGCTTGCCTCTGTGAATTCTCTGGATTTGACCCTCAAGCACCCACCTATCTCTCTTCTTCTAACCTTAATCGTAATGTGGATACCTTGCGGGAACCCTCAATATTATTACTGCCCTACCTTTGCAACCCTGAGGAAAGGCTGAGGGCTAATATAGTATAGAGCTTTACAACTAAACTTAATAGTAAGTGGACCACTCTGTTTACTGTGCAGGAGTTTTATTAGGCTAAGAAATACAACATTTTGATACTCAACTGCTTTCATCTATGCAGTTTTGAACTAAGACTCTACAGCACATCTAATAGAAGATAGAAACTAAAACTGCATTTTAACAACAGACTGTGAAGTGATTTGGTAATTCTTTTTATTATAGAGGCCAAATGCAATCCTGCAATCTCAGGATGACATTTTACCTTCTTGATTGTTTGCTTCTTTTTTATAAAGCTTCTTCATTATATTAAGACAATACTATTTGATGAAGTCAGCAATTCACTAATGTGACACTACATACTAGTATTAATGTCAGGGCAAGTACCAGTGAATACATTATACATGCTAAATGATAGTCTTCTAAATCTTGATGGATTGCAACAGTGGTGGGATTCATTTTTTTACTACCGGTACTGTGGATGTGGCTTGGTAGGCGTGGCTATGCAGTCATGTGACTGGGTGTGCTGCCGCACCCCACTTGCACCCCGTTTTTTACCTAAAAATCCTCCTGGCACCCTGAAGCCTCCTGGCAGCCAAATAGGAGTGTGGAGACTCCTGGAAG
>JANHGC010001868.1:77312-88431 GCA_027560395.1 Boaedon fuliginosus
GTATATAACATCTGAGTGCTATTGCTATCTATGTTGTAAGCCGCCCAGAGTCCTTCGGGAATTGGGCGGCATAAAAACGTAGCCGCCTTGAGTTCCCCTGACCGGGGAAATGAGGCGGGGTATAAATCGAAACAAATAAAATAAAATAAAATAAATACGTATAAAAAGGAGATTTTGCTTGTCCACCTTACAAACGAAGGTGTATTTTGCAGAGCTCAGATCATAGCTCTTCGTGTGACAAATGGCAGAAAGCAATCCTAGCAAAATGTATTGAATGAATTCAAACGCAGGATTTTTGGTATTAATTCAAAACAAATTGGCCTTCTATCTCATCCCCGGTTGTTGCTAATTGCCTGCCCTGTACTTTTATTGGAGCCATCCATTTTGGGGCGATAAAGATACTATCTAATTATGGTCCAAATAATCATCTAATTTTTTTTAATGCGTTTTTGATGAACCAATCTTCAGAATCTCTTGATGCACGAGGGAGCAAGTTCCATTAACTCAAGGGTCACATACAAGTAATCCTCAACTTACAACTGTTCTTTTAATAACCCTTCGGAATAGCAATAGCACTTTTCATAGTGCTTTACAGGCCTCTCTAAGCAGTTTACAGAGTCAGCATGTTGCCCCCAACAATCTGGGTCCTCATTTTACCGACTGTGGGCAGAATACTGCACTCTAACCACTGCACCACCATGGCTCCTATTACAGGTAGTCTTCAACTTACGGCCCAATTGAGCCCAGAATTTCTGTTCTTAAGTGAGACATTTCTTAAGTGAGTTTTGCCCCATTTTACAACCTTTCTTGACACCGTTGTTAAGTGAATCACTGCAGTTGAGAGGTTAGCAACCTGGTTGTTAAAGGGAATCTGGCTTCCCCCTTGACTTTGCTTGTCAGAAGGTCACAAAAGGGGATCACGGGACTTTGGGACCCAGCAGCGGTCATAAGTATGAACCAGTTGACCAAGCGTCTTGAAATTTTATCCCATGATCGTGGGAATGCTGCACCGGTTGTAACTGTGGAAGATAGTCAAGAATCACTTTTTTCATTCCATTTGTAACTTTGAACGGTTACTAAATGAACTGTTGTTAAGTCGAGGACTAACTGTATGACAGCAAAAATAAAAAGTGGCGCGTGACAGGCCCTCACTCTTATAACCATTGCCACGTCTCATGTCATGTAATCAAAATTCAGGTGCTTGGAACTGCTGTGTTTATGACAGATGACTGCCCTGGTCTGTGTATGTGTGTGTGTGTCACATGATTGCCATTTGCAAGTCTTCTAAGACAACATCTGAAAAAATCAGTGGGAGGAATTCACTTGGGTTTCACTTAACAACCAAGGCGATCGACTTAAAAGCCATGGTTAAAAAATAAAAGATCGTAAAATCAGGGATGGCTCCGTTAACAGTCGCGACAGAATTCCAGGCCCAATTGTGGTTGTAAGTTGAAGGCTATTGGAAAGGTTTTCATTGCAGTTCAAGGGCCACACTCCAAAAATGGTCAAAGCCTAGACCCATTCTGTGGCGGGGCTTTTAAGGAGAAAATCAACACTTCGGCCTCCTACGGGTTTTAAGGAAGAGAGTTTGTCTCTTAGGCCAGGGGTCCCCCATCTCTGGGCCGTGGCCCACTACCAGGCCGTGGCCTGTTTGGAATTGGCCACAAGGAATGGGGAACGCTGCCTCAGGCCCCTGAAATGTTAAAAATATCCAAAGCTTTTGGTAACTGCATGTTTGATGGTATCCTATTTGCATGTCTGGAAGCTCTAATTAAGAAAATAATGTGGTGCATATTCCCACTTCCTCATCTTCCCCCTATTCCTCCCCCCCCCACACACACACACTGTCTAATCTGTTTGCTCAATCAACATTTCATGGCATTTTGAAAGTTTCACACTTTTTGTGTCTGACTTCAGTCAAACTAACAAAAGTGAATTTTATTCGGAGGTGGGTTTTTTTTTTAAAAAAAAAAACAAAGCCTGCTAGGGTGGTACTGGTTTCGCTCTGGACTTGTTTTCGGTTTGCATATTTGCAGTCAGTACCCACGTAAAAGCAAATATTTAAGTGTTAAATAGGGCTCTATAAATGTAGTATTTAAAGAGAAAATTGGGCAATGTTGCTGTGGCCAACAAAGGAATTGTTGATTCTTGAAGGGCATTAAGCTCTCCACCCATTGCTCTTAAAAAAAGAAAGCCTTGAATGCCTGCTTTTTAGTTGAGTGTTTTGAAATGAATCTACCATTCCAGCATATTTTTAAAAAGGTCCTTCTTAGTCTGTATCCATCCTTCCAGTTTACAGATGAAGACTTGAGAGGGAAATAAAATATAAATATCACAGAAGAGTAGCTGGCCATGGACATGGTGTTGACAGGAGGGATTTAGTTCCTGGGAACATGGTGTGTGTTACTAGGATGATGGTCTACTTAAGCCAAGAGGGATTGCACGGAGAAAGACTTAAGAATTATGAATTTTTGGCTGAAGAGCATCACAATTGGATGCTTTAAGGATGGGGGTTGGGAATGACAACCCAGGATTAAGAACTTCAGACAGAAATCTGTGCCCTGTTGGAATAAATCAAAGAATAATTGTTCTGAGGCTTGTTAACCTACTCAAGGAAAAACCAGGAAGTCAATTACCTGATAAAGTTTGGGAAAGAAATATGGTGACCTTGAACTCTAATAACAGGAAGACAAATATGAGTTTAATAGCTACAACTGAGACCTGATGAGATAATCTCATAATTGGATGAAAGTAAAAAGTGGCTCAAAGTTGACTAGGTCGTCCATCCTTCTGAGGTCAGTAAAATGACCAGATTGTTGGGGGCAATTATGCTGACTATGTAAACCGCTTAGAGCGGGCTGCAAAACACTGTGAAGCGGTATATAAGTCTAAGTGCTGTTGCTATTGGCTATTGAACAGTCACCAAGTGAACAGTTGTAAATCAAGGACTACCTGTCCTTCAGGCTCTTGTGACCGTATGGGTTAAAATGTGAAAGTAAGACTTTAAAAAACCCACTTTATTTATTTATTATAGTCACCCATCTCAAACAAATGACTCTAGGTGGTGAACAAACAAGATATTGATGATACAATAAGATATTGATAATCCTCAACATGCAACCATTCATTTAGCAACTGTTCGAAGTTAACACTGAAAAAACGACATGGCTGGTCTTTCTACTTAGAACCATCACTACATCCCCACAGTCATGTGATCAAAATTTGGCAGTTGGCCATTGCCTTGAGTTTAGGACAGCTCAGCGCCCAAGGGTCATGCAATCGCCATTTGGGATCTTCCCGGATGGTTTCCGACGAGCAAAGTCAACAGAGGAACCCGGATTCACGCAACCGCAATGATTCCACTTAACAACCATGGCAAATAAGGTTGTAAAATTGGGCGCGACTCACTTCACCACCACCTGGTCGAGCAACAGAAATTCTGGTCCCCATAGTGGTCATAAGTCAAGGACCACCTGAACCTACTAAAAATGATAAACTCCCTTGAGTTTGACTTGACTCCTAGTGGTTATATTTATCTATGCCTCTGAAGTTTTACTGGAAACAATTTGGAAATGGCTTCCCGTTGCCTCCTTCCAGGTTGCTTTTTGCCTTCCCAATCTATAGCTCTGGGATTTTCAAGCGCTCTCTGTCTAATAAGACCAACAAAATCCAGTCCAAGGTTGGTTAGATTCTGCCACCTGCTGTGATTGGTGACTATCGCCAATCAACCATTCAGGCTGAACAGGTGGATGATTTCCCCACAACCGATTGAAGTAGTAACGATGAGGGCATTAATCATCTAACCATACCTGGGAGACTCATTTATGTGTTTATTTTGCAAATTGCATATGGCAGCCCATCCTTAACCCAATAACTCCAGCTGGCTAACCAAGCGACAAGAAGAAAGGCATTCAAACCAGTGAAAGGAGCAATGCAAGACACCAGTTAAAATAATCTGCTCCGTAACAATGCAGAGCAAACCACCCAGCCAGGCTCTGTTAGCAATTTTAAGGAATCCTGAAAGGCCAACAGAGTTAAAATATGTTCTGCCACTTGTGAATTTTTTAAGAAAATCCTGATGTTTTGCAGACAGCTTTCCCATTCAAAGAGGAAGACAAGAAAAAGTCAGGTGTTCTGTTTGTTTACCGTGTTATATTATGAACACACACACACATATCTATATTATCTATCTACTCAATTTACAACAGTTTGTTTAGTGATTGTTCGAAGTTACAAAGGCATTGAAAAAAGTGACTTAGGACCATTTCCCCACACAACTGTTGCAGAATCCCCATGATCACATCATCAAAATCCAGATACTGGGCAACTGACTCATATTTATGACAGCTGCAGTATCCTGGGGTCATGTGATCACCTTTTGCGACCTTCTGACAACCAAAGTCAATCAAGGGGGAAGCCAGATTCACTTAACCGTGTTACTAACTTGCAGTGATTCACTTAATAACTATGGCAAGAAAGGTTGTAAAATGGAGCAAAACTCACTTAAGAACTTACTTAGCCACAGAAATTTTGGCTTCAACTATGGTCACAATTTGAGGACTACCTGTATACAGTATATATCTGTATCCATCCTTCCATCCATCCTGGCATTTTACAATAACTAAACTGCCGCCTCGAGTTCCCCTGATGGGTGAAGAGAGGCGGGATACAAATCGAATAAATAAATAAATATAAAACAGAGTAAAAATGTGAAAGTGGATTAAAAGTGCAAGCAACCACTAAACCTGAAGTGTAATGGTGACCATTCATTCCACAGAGGCCTGGCCTTGGCGTTTAATAGTTTTTGGAAAGCCAGCAATAAGGTTTCTAATTTAATCTCAGTGGAATTAGATATTAACCTATAATTTCATACTAACTCATACGGAAGGTTTAGTAGACAAAGTGGAACCGGCAGCAATTTTTATGGGAAGTGACCATGGAAAGTTGGAATTTTTGATTGTTAAAGAGAAAGTTAAGAGAAATATTGGGCTCAATTGTGGTCGTAAATTGAGGATTACCTATATCTCACTGAGTGTAGGATACGGAATAAAGGGCCTAAGTCCGTGACGGCGAACCTGTGGCAAGCGTGCCAGAGGTGGCACGTAGAGCCTCTCAGTGGGAATGTGCACTATTGCAGGCTGCTCTTCTGGATTCTGGTGCGCACAGGTGTGCCGGCCAGCTGGTCTCCAAAAACAGGGTGTTTTGGGGCATTTTGGGGGGCATTTTCAGGCTGTTTTTTCAGGGCATTTTCGGTCTGAAATGGCCTTAAAACAGCCTGAAAAATGGCCAAAGAACAAGCTGCTTTTGGGGCCATTTTCAGGCCAAAACCAGCCTGGAAAACAGCCCCCAAAA
This sequence comes from Boaedon fuliginosus, assembly GCA_027560395.1. Taxonomy (NCBI): domain Eukaryota; kingdom Metazoa; phylum Chordata; class Lepidosauria; order Squamata; family Lamprophiidae; genus Boaedon; species Boaedon fuliginosus. The sequence continues at coordinate 82,665 of JANHGC010001868.1, forward strand.
TGCCCAAAAATAGGCATGTGCGCACCGGCTAGCTGATCTTCGGTTTTCCAGTGCTCCGGCATGCACGGGCATTCCAGTTTGGTGCTGAAAAGGTTCGCCATCACTGGCCTAATTTACAGGGAGTTACAGGATTCCAGTAGGAAACAAAATCTTTATGATGAGAGGAATCCCTGCCAAAGATAGTAGTGAGCCCTGTTTATCTAAATGTGTTTGGGTAGGCCGGACAATGGCTCTGTGTACACGGACTTCATCTAAGCTGCCTGCGTTCATAAATGGCCTGCTTCTGTCTACAGCAGGCCTGCACAGCTCAGAGAAAGGATTACATTGATAAAATTAAAAATAATTGCGGGCCACAAAGGAGTAGCTGGTGTGCCAGTTAGTTGTTTGGTGGCTGGCAGACTGGCAGCAGCGCTGGGCCTGGCGTCATCGGTGAGACTCAGCAGCAGCAGCAGGTTTTCCAGGACCCTGGGAGCTGATTCTTCCTGGCTGATTCTTCAGCAAAGTGTGGCGATATTGAATTGAATTGACTTTTTGAAAAATATGCCAGCAGGCCACATATTACACTGGCCTGATCTACACTCTTTTCTCTCCGTGAAGCAAGTCCTAGGCCTCTTTGCCGTTTTTTAAAAAAACTCATCACCCTTTAATCATGAATGTGGGAAGTAAAGGATATAATCCTCTTTTTTTGAAGTCAAAAGGGGAGATGGTACTTAAATGGATGATAAACTGAATCGTGGTCAGGTTATCAGTTCCGAAAGCCATGTGTGATTTTCTTTAGTTGACATTTCCTGGCTCTGGAATCTTAAAAAGAGAAACCTCTCCCTTCTTATCTAGGTGGGATTGTTCTCATTGAGTTTTGCAACTGGGGGCGGGGGTGTCTTTACTAGTTTTAGAAGCTAAACAAGGTCAGACTAGGTTGAAATGGACACTGCAGGGAAATCCCAGGGTCTGGCTACAGGCTAGACTGGACTTTTGAAAAAGACAGTGGCAAACCACTTCTACATTTCTGCCTGTGAAAGAAAAGCACCGTTGGTTTCATCTTTTGTGAGTTTTTACTTTGCCTCAATCAAGGGGATGGGGGGGACCATTCACTGCATTCTGGTTTTCTTGCAGGAGATGTCTGTTTAAATCTTGTCTTGTGGTCAGTCAATCGTTCAGGGAGCAGGTTTTGTGTTCACGACTTAGGCAGTCTTTTTCAAATCCACCAGTATGCCCCTAAATTAGAAATCATAAATAAGTATATTTTCTGCACAAAACTCTCTCCTGTGATCTCCCAGTGCGGTGATCCTCAATGGGAAATGTTTGTTTTTCTTTCCTTCCTTGTCTTAATTCCCTTTTTTTTGTTTTACAGGGAAGAACCTCTACACAAATGAATATGTAGCAATCAAGTTGGTAAGCTTACAATACTAATATAATAATAATAATAATAATAATAATAATAATAATAATAACAATAACAATAACAATAACAATAATATATTAACAGAATTGGACAGGACCTTGTAGGTCATCGAGTCCAACCCCCTGCCCAATTCCTTCTAGGGAATTGAACCGCTGAGCTCCGACCTTAGTGGTACGCAAGCCCAGCATCTTACCACATGAGCCACTGTCTTGTTTCTAGTGCATATTGTTCTCAGGTTTTGAAGCTGCTCCTTTTTTTTTTCCTTCTCATTAATTCCTAATAAACTAGATTGGTGTTTTTCAACCTTAGCCATTTTAAGATATGTACACTTCCAACTTCCAGAATTCCCCAACCAGCATGGTCTTAAAGTTGCCAAGGTTGGACACCCCTGATCTAGATCCTTCTGTAAGCCAGAGGGCCTGCGGCCTGCTATTGGGCTGTGGGTCTAAATTGCCTTTCATGCGGTCACAATGTTGATCTCTATCATGCTTAGCACTGTCTGCTTGGATTAGCAGCCAATCTCCAGTGTATCTGTTAGAGAAAGAGGAGTTTCTCCCCCGAAAGTGAGACACTTTATACAATAATGGTCACTTGGATTTTAGTTAGTGTAAAATATTGATTGATGCACATGAACCTGTCCTTTGAAAAAGAAATCGGCCTCGAGTTCCCCTTGATCGGGGAAGAGAGGCAGAGTATAAATCTAACAAAATAAATAAACAAATAAATAAAATCATCTAGTGACACTTCAAAAGTTGAGAGCAGCAACAAAAGGTTTGGGGGGGCCTTTTACTCCCTTTGGTTTGATGAAAATCCCACAAATGTTTGGCTCCCAACAATTGGCCTTTCAAGTACCACAAGGCTCCAGCTTGTTCTTGCTGAGGCTTACTAATGTGACCGTGCTTCTAAAATTGGTGATATATTGGTCTGCCCCCCTCGTAATTACTGGAAAGAGTTAGAACTTGGCAAGTTCTTCGGTTTTGCTATCACGGCCATTCCTAACAATTTGTCCCCTCTTCTTTCATATATTCCTCCTGATTGCATTCTTTCCAGAAGTGTTGGAATTCCACATCCCTAAATGCCTAGCTGGCATTGCCGTTTTGGTTTTTTAGAAAGAATTCTGGGCGTTGTGGTGGCTGCACAATTGGAGGTTCAGACTAAAGAAGATGGGTAGACTTTTAATGAGCACCCATCTTCTATGCTGAGTTGGCTTGATGAGCTTGATGAATGCGAACATTGACTTAGAGGCAAATCTCACTCAGTCAGGTAGGCCTGCAGCCTTAGTTCTCCTCCGTTCCCAATCCATTCCCAATCACTGCCTCACGTTCGTTTGTTTGCAATTATCTCTTGTTTCATTAACAAGTAGGGCTGTCGGATTTATAACTTTTCTTTTTTTTTCTAGGAACCTATCAAATCCAGAGCTCCTCAGCTGCATTTGGAATACCGATTCTATAAACAGCTTGGCAATTCAGGTAAGTAATAGCAACTGACTTGTAGAACTATTCAGAAAAAGGGTTGCTTTATTATTTTTCTTTTTAAGTCTGTCATCCTAGCTTCTGAAGCTCTTTTCCCCTTCCTATGATAGTTTAATAAAACTCTCACTTCAGTAACTATGAATTTTTATTCGTGTTTTGATCCTGCTGTAGGTGTTGAAAGATGTGGATGTGTGTTGCATTTTTAAAACTTCTGTGGACTCTACTAACGAATTGTGAATAATATTTTTTTAAAATTTTCATCTGTTCAAAATGCAATTCAAAGGAAAAGCTGGGCGCATGTTTAGAGAAGAGTTTTTGATTTTTTCTCCTCAGGGACTTTAAATGGGATCTGTTTATGAACAGAAGGCCTATGTTCAGGGGACTGCAGATGTTCTCCTAGCCCAGTGTTTCTCAACTGTGGCAACTTTAAGTTGTGTGGACTTCAATTCCCAGAGTTCTGAGAGTTGAAGCCCACAAGACTTAAAGTTGCCAAGATTGGACACCCCTGATGTAGAAATAAACTGTAGAGCCATAATCATCTTGTCCAACAACCCCTCTGCAACTACATCACTTCCTTTTCCACCCTTTGCAGAAGGAATCCCTCAGGTCTACTACTTTGGGCCATGTGGAAAGTACAACGCCATGGTCTTGGAGCTGCTGGGCCCAAGCCTAGAAGACCTGTTTGACTTGTGTGACCGGACATTCACTCTCAAGACCGTTCTTATGATTGCCATCCAACTGGTGAGCATCCATTCTGTGGAGATTTGCACTCATTGCTACTATCTTCACGCAACCCTCAAGACTTAGGTCCAGTCCAAAACCTCCCCCTCAGTTAATGCATTCTAGCAACCCAGAATTCTCTGAGTTAAGGAGCAGCTGTCAAGGCAGCAGGTTGCTCAATTCTTCCTTCACTACCCTTCTTGATTTATGTGCCGTAAATAAAACTCCTTTCCTGCCAATCAGCCCAAAAACACAGTGGAAGCGTATTTCCTCTTTAACCTGCAGAGCGCCTTTGTTTCCTTATTGAGCTTGCAGAAAGGTTAATTTCAAAAAATTACAGAGTACTAATTTTTGAGGGTTGGCTTACCAATGAATTACTATTATCTGGCTATTAAAAGTTCTAGGCAAAAGAATGTAGGATGTGGGATGTTTTGGTCGAGCTTTTACCATAGTCTGATCAGAATGTCCTGTCAGCTCTGAAGCTGGCCTGACTGAGGCCCTCTTGGAGGCTTCAGTGTTGCCACAATGGTGATAAGGGATAGGGAGGGGTGGAAGAGATATAGCTGGGTTTTTGTAGCCAAAACAAAATAGTTTCCCCTGAGAACCAAGGACATTCCCACAGGTGGCTGAAGAGAGGAGGAGTGAAGTTTCCAAGCAACCGGACAGCACCTTGATTGGACCATGTGACTGATTGTTTGGAAAAAGGGAAAACTTTTACTTTTAATTAGGTGAAAACCACGGGAACCTTTAGAGTCGGTTTTCACTAGTTTGTGCCAATATGATATATCCAATAAACTTGTTCTTCGAGGAACCTGCTTGCCTCGGACTCCTGTTTGCTATGGGTGTATTACTTGGAACCTTGACATTTCCCTTCCCTGCCTTCTCTTCTGGCCCAGATTACACGGATGGAGTACGTTCACACCAAAAGCTTGATCTACAGAGATGTAAAGCCAGAAAACTTCCTGGTGGGAAGGCCCGGAAGCAAGCGCCAGCACACCATCCACATAATTGACTTTGGCTTGGCCAAAGAGTACATTGACCCAGAGACCAAAAAGCATATCCCCTACCGAGAGCACAAGAGTCTGACGGGGACGGCGCGGTACATGAGCATCAATACTCACCTGGGGAAAGGTGAAGAAATGGGGCACTTCCTGGCATGTTTCCAGGAAGCGGGAGACGGGGGTGGAGGATGGGTGTCTGCGGGGAAGGGGAATTCTCGTAAATCTGATCTTAAGAAAAAAATTAAAAGCTGGTTTCCCAAACGTGTGTGTATGCGTGTGTGTGTGTGTGTGTGTGTGTGTGTATATATACACATGTCCCTCTGAGTCACTGTGAACTCTTAGGTGTGAACTCTGTCTGGACCAGTCCTGCTGTTTTCTGGGCAATATTTTTGGAAGTGGTTTTCTCTGAAACTGATTGCAGGTCGATTAAAAAATTCTGTGGAACTCTTGTGTAGCAAAAAGTGGCTTTGCACTAGAGGAAAATCCTTTCTTGCACAAGAAAGTTTGCCAGTTTCTCACTGCTCTGTTGCTGCTACTGCCCCTGCAGTTTTGCACCTGCTTTAAGGGAACCTCCAATAACAGTTCCAAGGAGATCACAGAGGGTAGTGGTGTTACGGTTGAAGTGTCTGCCCAGCATAAGTAGAAATATTTACGACTGGTGCAAAGTCTTTGCTGGATACAACACAGACTTTACAAGACTCCACAAATTGTGCAATGAGGTCTAACATTGACATCCTAAATCAAGTTCTTTAATTCGTGGTTCATTGAATAACTTATAGTTAGCTAGGGTCACACAGCAAGCAAAAATAAAAGTAAACAAATCATAATATGCCTCTGTTGTGTAAACATAGCTTAAGGTATTTACTGTCATGGCTGTGGATTCCCCAGAGGTCAAGGCAGTCTCTCTGAATTGTACACCCAAAGGCTTGCTGAATTGTTGAATAAAGCTAATTTGAAATGGGGAGTGGGGCTTCCTTGAATTGTTTTATCACCTACTGTCAGAAGCAGGTATCTGGATGAATTCTTTCATAGATAACAAAAATACAATGACGTGTTTATACTTTATTTCTTTTTTTCAAACAATTTTTTTATTATTTTTTTCTTTTGTTTACATAACATCTCTTGCCACAACAGAGTTGACATGGGCATATTTCCAAACATCCAATCAATCC
>JANHGC010001868.1:155595-166618 GCA_027560395.1 Boaedon fuliginosus
GAGATTCGATCTGACAACCTGCTGAACAAGTCAGCAGAGATAGGCTGCAGTGTTGCATTTAACCACTGCGCCACCGAGGCTCCCCAAAAGATACAACCTGGTTCCAAAGTTCCCATGGTCACGACCCGCATTTCAGATGCTTGGCAGCTGCCCTGCATTCACTCCCATTTGCAGCATCCTGCGTTCCCATGACCGCGATGTACAATGTTTTTGCTGAAAACCCTCCTTTACTTCCGCTGTCGGCAAAAAGAGGCCCCATAACAAAAACAACGAGTTTGCTTTAATGACCGCCACAAATTTAAAAAAATTGTAAACTCAGGTAGATCACATCACATCATGACCTGTTTTACAACCATAATGGTCAATCTCCGTTATAGACACATTGCGAGGACTCCCTGTTAATTGCCCATCTCGAACCAATGACTCTGGGCAGCACAACCTCCTTAAAACAGTTAAAAACCCAATGCAAAAAATAAATTGAGAACAATGGGAGTTGTAGGGCGACATTCCTGAATGGTTCCAGGGTAGGAGAAGCTAATTCAGTGAAGGAAGATAATGTGGAAGATGAGCAGATGGAGGTAAAGGAATAAAACCTGAGCTTCTGAATTTTTTACTAGCATTGTATTTATTCCATGTGGAGAATACAGATACTCCTTGACTTATGACCACTATTGAGCCCAAAATTTCTGTTGCTAACTGAGATAGTTACGTTTTTGTCTCGTTTTATGAACTTTCTTGCCACAGTTGTTAAATGAATCACTGCATTGTTAGTAACATTGTTATAAAGTGAATCCGGCTTCCCCCTTGATTGACTTTGCTTGTCAGAAGGTCGCAAAGAGTGATCCCATGACCCCAGGACACGGCAACCGTCATAAATATGAGTCAGTTGCCAAGCGTCTGAACGTTCATCACGTGACCATGGGGATGCTGCAATGGCCATAAATTGCAAAAAGCAGTCACAAGTTGTTTTTCTCAGTGCTGTTGTAACTTCAGACTATCACTAAATGAACTGTTGTAAGTCAAGGAATAGCTCCAGGACATACATAAATGGGCTTAAGATACAAAAAGGATTTTGAAAGACTTGAACAATGAACTATCTAACAAAATGAAACTCAGTGGTGAAAAAAGTGAGGTTCTACATTTAGGCAAGAAAAACAAAATTCCCAGGTACAGTACAGGTGGTACCTCGCTCAATCGTGGTGACTGTGAGAGGGAGTCCCAGTGGACAATCACTTAAACATGAGCCAGCCGTGTGCTGCAGCTGCCAAAAAAGCCAACACAATCCCAGGCTGTATTAACAGAGGGATAGAATCAAAATCACATGAAGTGTTAATACCACTTTATAATGCCTTGGTAAGACCCAGTGGTGGGTTTTGGTTGTTAAAATAATTACCAGTTTGGCGAACTGGTTGTTAGAATTAAGCTACTGGTTCGGCTGAACCAGTAGCTAATTAATTCAGCTTTTTTTCAGGCCTAAATTGATGCATGCGCATCGCGCGTGGTGCGCGCAACTCCTCAGAGCTGAAAAACAGCTGATTTAGCCATCTTAGGCCCAAAAATTTAGCAACCAGTTTGGCCGAACTGGAGCTAAATCAGCTGTTTTTCGGGCCTAAATTGATGTGGGTCAGGCGCACGCTGCACAGGCATCACCTCAGGCCCAAAAATCAGTTGATTTAGTTACTGGTTCGGCCCAACCGGTAGCTAAATTTTCACCCAGAAGGTGATGCGCGCGCATCACACATTTGGCGTGTGTGCGCGCATGCACCCAAAATGCCTGCAGCAAGCGAAATGGTTGTTAGACCAGTAGGAACCCACCCCGGGTAAGACCACTTCAAATACTGCATCTAGTTCTGGTTGCCACGATGTAAAAAAATGTGTTGTGCCTCTAGAAAGAATACAGAGAAGAGCAAGAAATAGGGCACTAAAACATATGAAGAACCATTGCAGAAATTGGGTATATCTGCTTTAGCTAAAAGAAGAACTAAGGGTGACATGATAGCAGTGTGCCAATATCTAGGCATCTTGTTGGCCTTCCGCAAGGCCACGAAGACACGAAGACCTGGCTTTGTCGGGGGCTTGGAATTTGTGTCCCCCCCTTCCTTTTTTGAAGGTTTGTTGAATGTTGTGAATATATGGATGGTTGTTTTTGATTTTTTATATTGTTACATATTGCATTTTAATTGTTGTTAGCCGCCTCGAGTTTCCCCTGACCGGAAAAATGAGGCGGGGTATAAATCTAATAAAAATAAATAAATAAATCTAAGGGGCTGCCACAAAGAAGAGGGGGGTCAACTATTCTCCAAAGCACCCCCAAGAAGGCAGGACAAGAAGCAATGGATCAAGGAGAGAACCAACCTGGAACTAAGGAGAAATTTCCTGACAGAACAATTAATCAGTGGAACAACTTGCCTCTAGAAGTTGTGGATTGCTCCAACACGAGAGGTTTTTAAGAAGAGATTGGACAACCGTTCGTCTGGAATAGTATAGGATTCCCTGCCTGAGCAGATCCTGCTAGAAGACCTCCAAGCTCCCTTCTGTTTATTCTGTTGTAAATTCATGCTTTCAATGAAAAGTGTTTCGCACCTTCACATTCATGGCCTGCTGTCAAAGCTTAGAAATTAAGCAAGACAAAGATGGAAATTAAGCAAGACAAAGCAAGACTTGTTCTGGGATAAGAAGACTCCCCTGGGGTGGGGGTGGACGGTGATGGGGAAGATTGGGAAGGCAGAGATCCACCCCATAAGCATTTATAATTTGAAGCAAGCAGCCACGAGGAGGAGCTGACCATTGGCGCTCTCTCATTGGCTTCCTCCCCTTCCAGCCTCTGTCCCGCCCTCCTCCGCAAGCCAGAAAAACATGTTTTCGACAAGGACCCGGAACAGAACTGAGAGACCAAGTTGGGTTTCTTCTGAGAAACGGAGGAGGCCCTGGAATGATGCTGACCTTCTCCTTAAAAAGCACTTCGGGAGATCGCCCGGAGCAGCTGGAGCAATAAATTCTAAAGCCCTCCACCCAGAGAGGAGGCTTCCCCACTGTGCCTCTGCATGATGCCTTGCTCATTGGATGGTTCCTTCTGATGAGGAGCGGAGGGTCTTGGGCTGCAGCTTTCTAGCTGTGAATTATCCTGCCTTTCCATGCAAGAGGACAGCAGAAAGGCTGGTTCTTAATAAAAGCCTCCCTGTGTTAATCCTTTTCACTATCTGTTGTTTAATTTATTATTTAATTTATTATTTAATTATCTAACCAAGAAGAGAAGCAGCCTAGAGCTAAGGGGGAAATTCCTTGACAGTGAGGAGAATTAATCAGTGGAATGACTTGCCTTCAGAAGTTGTGGGGGCTTCAACACTGGGGGCTTTTAAGAAACAAATATTGAACAAACATATAGGGTCTCCTGCTTGAGCAGGGGGTTGGACTAGAAGACCTCCAAGGTCCCTTCCAATTCTGTTATTCGGTTAAAGTTTACTGTATCTTCTTTCGTCGGACCTCATGGGAAATCTCAATAATGCGTATAATTTGTGCTATGATAATACCAGCTATCATTGAATTATTCCCCAATTCCCCTTGCAAAGACTTGGTTTTCTGCAAAAGTGGTCTGTTTGCAGCTCTGTATGAGTCACTGTCCAGGGCACATCTCCCCAGTTGGGAGCCACACCTACCTAGCTCAGTGATTCATGAAAAAAATAGAAAATATAAACACACGCACTCCTACATACGCACGCTATTGTTTGATTTCTTCAAAGTTAATTGCCCAAAGGGAAAACACAACACTGATTCCTAGGAGCATCAATTAGAGACAACAACATTATGAAATCCATTGAGGGAGGGAGGGAGGGGCCTTGTGAGGCTAGGAATAGAAGCTGTGTCAGCTAAAGAGAAGGATCTCCATGATCTTCCCCCATAAGAAAAATCTTGTCAAATCAAATCCAGTGTCCAATACGGCTTCCAAGAATCCATAGGTTTGGTATGAAGATTAAATCCTCTTGGATTTAACTCTTGAGAGGTAGCCTGCTCAGGACTTTGCTATAATCCACTCTTCAGCTATTTACGCCTATAGTCCTCAACTTACGACCACAACTGAGCCCAAAATTTCCATTGCTAAATAAAGCAGTTGTTAAGCTAATTTCATCCCGTTTTTACGACCTTCCTTGCCGCAGTTGTTAAGTGAATCGTTGCAGTTGTTAAGTTAGTCACGTGGTTGCTAAGTGAATCTGTCTTCCGCATGGACTTTGCTTGACAGAAGGTCGCAAAAGGTGATCACATGACACACACACCCCCCAGGACACTGCAACCGTCATAACTACGAGCCAGTTGCCAAGCGCCTGAATTGTCATTACGTGACTACAGGGACACTGCCATAGTTGTTAAGTGTGAAAAACAAATCACAAGCCACTTCTTTCGATGCCGTTGTAACTGCAAACGGTCACTAAACGAACAATTCTAAATCAAGGACTACCTGTATTAAGGGATTTTTTTTTCTCTAGCACTCAGTTGGAATCTGTTTTCTGGAATATCAAAAGAACAGATGTTTACCCTCTGCGTTCAGGTATTTCGGAGGGCGGTATCATATCCCCTTTTAGTCATCTAATTTCTTAGGCCTAAACATAATCCCTTTTTCCTGCAATCTCTGCTTTTAGGATTTAATTTCTGCCAGCTCCTTTTTATTGCACCCATTCCATTTGACGGGAGTCATTGTTAAACTGCGCTACTGATTGCAACTCCAGGTAGGTTCTCTGATATTTCCACTATTCTTCTCCCATTAGACACAGAGGAGGGAGTCCCACTTAAAACATAATCAGGCATTTGCAGGCCCAGGAACGGTTTGAAGAATTCCCCGCTTGCCTTGAGTGAACAGACAAATCGCACTGACTGGTCTTATCTCTCTGTCCAGGTCTGAGGATACTCAAACATTTGCTGGGAGATGGCAGTTCTCCCCAGCAGTTTCCTTTGACGTTACTAGCAAACAATTCTTGCAGCATTCCTCATGTTGGCATCAGATAAAGGAGCCTTTTTTTACTCAGCTGGGTTGAGGGCATCTCAGACAAAAGCATTGGCACTTGGCATGCTCTACTGAAAAACATGGTTTCTCCAACATTTTCCAGTGCAGGTTCCCCCTGGCCCCTTTGAAGGACGCTGTCAAGAGTAGAATTTATAGTTCAAGTTTTAAGTGCCATCAAGCTGGTGCTGACTCTTAATGACTTTCGCCGGTCCTTTGCGTCTTCCAGTGGTCCAGCCATCATAAGTTGTAAACAAGTCTATTCACCCTTGAAGCTGGTTTCTTTTCTTTACCTCCACTTTCCTAGCGTTAAGGACCACTCAAGAGAGCCAGATCTTTGCATTATGTGTCTCAAGAATGATCATTTGAGCATGCTGATTTGGGTTTTGAGTGAGAACACTATATTGATCTGTTAGCCATAATGGCACATTAATTCTGCCGACTGTCAGTAGTTTGATCCTGACCCAGGATCAGGGTTGACTCAGCCTTCCATCCTTCCAAGGTCAGGAAAAGGAAGACCCAGATTGTTGACAGCTGACTCTGTAAATTGCTTAGAGAGGGCTGTAAAGCATTGAGAAGTGGTATATAAATCTAAGTGTTATTGCTATTTGTTCTGGAATACATTTGTTTGTTTTCTTGGCTATTTATGGGGTTCTGGGAGTCTTCTCCAACTCTAAGGTTCAAAAATACCAAAATTGAAAGATGCACTATTGGTAGGAATCAGATTTTTTATTTAAAGTCACTAAACTCCATGACAATAAATATTTACATTTTCCCCCCTCCAGACTGAGATGTCACCGTACCTTTTTGATGGCCAGGTCAAAATAAACTCAGATTAAGTCCTTGCAAGCCTGAATTGTGGTTTGATGGGGATTGATTATCTGATCAAACTTTGATCAGATTAACTGAGTTCAAACTTTGTCTCTGGGCACAATCCCATCCTCCCTAAATTTGGATTTTAAATGAGAATATCCTCCCTAAATAAACATGTGTCAGACGTGCCTCATCTTGGTCCTCTAGACAAGAAAGACCCTCAACTTCATTTGTAATGAAAGGTATACTTTTACTAAAAGCCAAGTAGATTACAGCACAGTAAAGCCAGAACTGAAATTTGCACACAAAACGTTCCCGGTTAACTTTTCCCGGCCAGGTCCTCTCCTCCCCTGGTCCCTGATTGTCCAATTATAATTGAATAAATTGTTTTGGGAACAGTCTCTTCAATGGTGGGCTAGTTGGCGAGTCATTGCATTCCATTCCCAGGGCTTTGACCTTGAGACAGTGTCTCTGAAAAGTAGGATGAGTAGTACTCCTCTCCCATCCAGCTCCCTCCCCCCATAGTTGATGGCAGACTGACAGCTAGCAAATGCAAAGCTGACACATAGGATGGCACTTCTGACAACATGTCTGCAATATGGGAGTCATCTTGGAGTTCCTGACAGAGCTGCAGAAGATGCTATGCTCCATTTTGGCTTGGCCACCGTGGTTCCTGCCATCATCTCCTGATGCCTAGCCTACTGTAATAACCCTCTACACGGAGCTGTTCTAGAAATCAACTCGGCAGCTCCAACTGGTCCAAAATGTAGAAGTCCACCTGCTGAAGTAGCAGATGCAACCATGTGACAATGCAGTATTAACTTCATTGGTCCTCTATTTGCTTCCAGCTCAATCCAATTTTAGTTCCCCCCTCTTAAGGCCCTACATACATAGCTTGAAACTTGGAGATTACAGGCACATTTTCCCCACCCAGATTTACCCCATCCTATAGGATCTCCCAAGGAAGGTGACCAGCCTATAACAGTCAAGGGATCAGGGCTTGAGAATGCATCTTCTAATAGCAACCCTCATTTTTTTTTAAGATAAGGCTTCTGAAGGGCAGAGCTTCCAATCCCCCAGTCTTAAAGATACGAATCCTCGTTTTTGGAAGACATGGATTCCAGTGGCCAGGAAGAAGCCCAATCTCCCAGTATCAAGCAGGCCTTGAGAACTCTTGTTCCAGAGGGTTATTGGAGGAGTCAAACAATTCAACCTGGCAGTCACATCCATGTCATCCTAACGCTGACTCTTTTTTGCATGTGTCATAGGTTATTCGCATCTGTTGTAGGTTGGTCGGATTGGGTTACTAGAGTGCTTCGTTTACTGTAGTGGTCTATAAATACACAGATACATAAATTATGGGAAATAAGTATGCTTGACATTAATGCTTTGCAGCAGGCAAGCTCATTTACTTAAAAAAAAAAAAAACCAGAATGGACAAAATAACATTAAGAGGGGGATAAAGTCTGTTAAGCACCAACGAAAGTTTCCACGGGGAATTAGGATGAAAGCTAATAAAATTAAATTATTCCAGATACATAGTTTTAGAGACTGAACTTAAGTAAAGTGAGGAATAACCACAGTTTGAGAAAATAAAATAATAAAATAAATGAAAACTGTGGAAGGAAGAGAAAATGTTAAGCCTTACTTGGTCACCTAAAAAACTGGAGATTTAATATTCTCCCACACCTTTCCTATAGTACAAGAACTCCTCGACTTACAAACCATATCTTTAGCAACTGTTTAAGGTTACAAAGGCTTTGAAAAAGTGACTTAAAAGCCAGTCCTCATACTCATGACTGTCACAACATAGAGTTGTGTGATCAAAATTCAGGTGCTTGGCACTCGGCATGCATTTATGAGGGTTGCAGCATCCTGGGGTCATGTGATCACCATTTGTGACCTTCCCAGCTTCCCAGAACAAGCGAAGTCAATCTGGATTCGGTTAACAATCACATGATCCACTTAACAACACTACAGCGATTCGCTTAACAACCATGGCAAAAATGTTGCAAAATTGAGCATGGCTCTCTTAACAACTTAACAACTCCCTTCGTTAGCAACAGAACATCCGGTCCCAATTGTGTTTGCAAGTCAACCTGTAATTCTTGTAAAAAGCATCCTGCGTTATCTCTAAGCATCATTTTGCAGAAAACTTGTGTTCATCTCAGAATACAATTGTTGTTGTTGTTGTTGTTGTTGTTGAAGAACCAAAACAAAACCCAAAGAAACCAGAAACCTGTTGGTTGTCACACAGTCCCAACACAGGCACACAGGTGGTGACATTCCCTGACTTGAGTCCTGCCAGCCCAAGGTCAAAATGCTGCAGTTCCACCCTCTTAGGATGCTGGAGAGAGTCTGTTTGTGTGTTTGGCGGAGAGCCTAGCTGGAAAACCCGTAGTCCATCAAGTTGCTGGCAACCGGACGGTCCAGAGCATATGACCCTGTGGAAACAGAACGTTCTGAAGGATACGCCACAGCTTGGGGGCACGTCCGGGACACTGCTTGGCTCAGCTGCTCCCAAAGCTGCTGTCTTTTGTGTTCAAAAGCAACCATCTCTCTCCCAGCCCCCACACACACACAGGCTTTCCCCCCAGTGGGCAAAATAGCCAGGGAATGTAAATTGACTTCGTGATGACCTTTGCAAAATTGCAACCAGGGGAAAATCGCTGCGGATCAGTGAAACCCCAATTGTCCACGTTGGTTTGTTGGTATTCGCCAAAATCCCCGGGAGAACTGCCAAAAAGGGTGGGAACAGACCCCGGTGCCAAAGAAATAGAACAGACCCTAGAAGTCTGCAGTTTGTTTTCAAACGTTCTGAGCAGGAGCATCTCTGGTACGTGCGGAAAAAATCCTCCCAGCAGGAGAAGAGAAAGGCAAAATTATAATCCCGTGAAAGATCTAAAATAAGGTATGTTCCTCAACAGAGACATCTATCCTATTATAAATGGATACCCACAGCTTTAAATCCTGCCATTTGCACACCTCTTGGAAAACGCAGTTGCTTCAAATTCTGAATAGTGGGGGGATTTATTTTGGGAGGAAAAAAAACAAGAATTAGGTACAAAATCCTTGTCCTACAATGTGCAAGAAGAAAAAAGAAAAGAAGAACTAACGCAACATAGAAAAGCCACCAGGTTAATACGTTTTTCTAGCCTTTGTTTGCAGAACTTCAATTTCAGAAATATATTAGCATTATGAAAAGGAGGCCTTCCTCCATATATTTTTGTTCTCGGCCAAGTGATGAAGTCACTCTCACAAATTTACACGCCAGCCGGTGGATGTCAAATTGTAATAGAATTGGGAGATGTTCCGTTTGCAAGAAGAAAGCTGGGTACACTCTATCCACACACACAGGATAAATTAAGTAGGGGATTACCTCTGAGTACATTGTTTTCCTAAAACAAGTTTGGTTACTTACGCCTTGAAACCTGTTTTTCTGGTATATTTTTTCCTGGCCATTTCTGAAGGGGGGAAACTCATGAAAACTGTAGCGTGAACCTAAAATAGGCATGACACATGGGGGAAAACATGCAAAGCTGCCATCTTATCCAAAATCTAAAATCAACTTGAAGAGCTATAGCTAAGCCATGCCAGATCTGCATCCAGTACTTACGTGCAAGAGACGTTTTTCTGAGGTGGGCAACTACAGGTAGTCTCGACGTACGACCCCAATCGAGCCGCAAATCTCTGTTGTTAAGTGAGACATTTGTAAACTGAGCTTTGCCCCATTTTAGGAATGGTCGTAAATATGAACCAGTTGCCAAGCGGCCGGATTTTGATCACGTGATTGCTGCAAAAGTCGTAACTTTGAAAAACGGTCATAAGGTTCATTTTTCAGTGCCTTTCCAACATTGAACAGTCACTAAACAAACTGTTGTAAGTCGAGGACTACCTGTATACAGTTAATTAACCAGCTGGGACAGTCCTTCTCCATTTTCAAAACCTTTAAAATTCAATTCCAGACTCCGTCGTCACAGCATCTAACCCTCGTAATTTTATCCTTAAACTGTCCACTGTGGACCTCTCACCATTTCTAAAAGGTCCTTAAAGGGGGCGAGCATAAGTGCACCACCGTGCCCACCATCCCTGTCATACTGTCTATTTAATTGTATATGCTTCTTGTTTATGTTTATATTTTTACTTGTTATCTTGTTCATGTTGACAAATAAATTAAATAAATAAATAAATAAATAAATAAATAAATTCCCTTCAAGACACACTTGTGGATTAAAGCTTTAATTTTAGGCTTCTTGGAACCGTATGGCTGCTTACGTGTTTTCCTATATTCCACTGCCTGGATTCCCATAACCCTAAGAAGGGTTCACACTAAATGCTAGGCAAAAATGTTTAGATTTGTGGTTCACCATCGGAACCTGGCTTTGGCAGGTTGCCTCGGGGCATCAAAATAGTTTCTGGCCTTTGCCATCTCCAGGAACGAAGATAAAGGGATTAAGAAAATCTTCCAGAAGGCAGTTACCCATCGAGGAAATGTTAGTCAAGTAAAAATGTACCAATAATTTCATGTGATAAAAAGCCCCAGCTTCCTGTGTTGAAATCCACATGCCCTCTTGCATTAATAACTGTCATACTGTAGATAAATAATGAACCTCTGATGACAATTTGGGTGAGTTCACGATTTTGGTAAAGAGCTGACGAGGAACTTCAAAGCAACATTTTATGAACAAGATGGCGCCCAAGGGGTGTCTTTCAGAGCAGTTTGGACTTCATCTCCCAGAATCCTCTCATGATTAAATACTCCTGGAAAGATACAGAGGTGAGCTAGATCTTAACAGTGAGAAGAGAAAAGGATTTAGGATTCTGGTGGAAAGGCAAGAAAGAAAGCTAGCACAGAAATATGTGAAATGAACAAAGTATTGGTGTAAGGCGGCCTTTTGCATTACAGAAAGAAGTTTTTCTTTGGAAACTATGGTCAGATCAAAATGTCTCACCCACCTTCCCATCCATCAGTCATGTCCTTTCAGATGATATAATCAGCAAGGTTTCGCCCAGAAGACAACAGCACTTAGTTGGGCTTAGAAACCAAGCCAAATCTAACCTGGTTAGGACTGCAATGGGAAACTCCCAGGAAATCTCAGGACGACTGTCTTGCTTGGAAGAAGGCAACAACAAGAGCCTCGGTGGCTCAGTGGTTAAATGCAGCACTGCAGTCTCTGCTGACTTGTTCAGCAGGTTGTCAGATCGAATCCCACCAGG